>OY728121.1:1927035428-1927227928 GCA_963277665.1 Viscum album | reverse complement strand
GTCCGTCGTCTGCACCAAAGACAACAAGATGCGGGCATAGCCCCTGCAGGGGTGAGTATAACGATACTCAGTAGGGACCCCAAGACCCTCAAGGTCTCACAAAACCCACAATGGATAATCCAAAAAGCATGAAATCAACTGTCAACCCTACATAGGTATATTCCCATAAATATACCTAAGTTATCAAGTATACCCATCTAAATCAAGAGGAAACATAGGGTCCAACCCAAAATCCCAAATCTCAACTGTTCCACAAAGGAAGGAAAACCACAAAGGCAAGTACCACACAGGTACGCCACAGAGAAGAATACCATCAAGGTATTACCATGAAGGAAAGTACCACATAGGTACGAACTCAACTCACACCTGGTATAACTTAAGTACAATAGTAGAGATGATTAGATGTAACTACTGAATCATCTTACTCTGTAAAGAAGCTGACCCACACATGATCGCTAGGAGCTGACCCACACAGGATCGCTAGGTGCTGAACCACACATGATCACTAGGAGCGGACCCACACATGATCTCTAGGATCTGACCCACACATGATAGCTAGGAGCTGACCCACACAGGATCACTAGGAGCTGACCCACACATGATCGCTAGGAGCTGACCTACGCAGGATCGCTAGGTGCTGACCCACACAGGATCGCTAGGAGCAGAACCACACAGGATCGCTAGGTGCTGACCCACACAGGATCACTCGATACATCCTCAAACCCACACAGGATACTAGTACATATAATATACTTTGTTAGATCCACACAGGATCCTAGTACATCTCTAGTACGTCGTCAGACCCACACAGGATCCAAATACATCTTCCCATCACAGCCAGCTATAGGGTTCCTGTACTATGCTCACTTGTCTCCAGGAGGGTCTTCTCCACAAGCCACTGGTCAATACTACAATTTCTATTAAGTCCCACGAAGATGTATCTCAAAGGTTCGTCACATCATAGGGGTGTCAACCCAACAGACGACACGCCAATCGAATACCCAGTCTGTGAGTTATTAGCCTTTTTACTCCCCAGGGCCTGGTTGGATTCGTGCTCAATTCGACCCGACCATTCCCCAACTTTATCCAAAACATTAGTGGAGTATACCAAAGGGACCTTATCGCTCCAAGATTTCCATTACCACTGGTAGTTTGTCAATTGGACACCCGGTACCAAAGTTATGGCCGAAAATGTGTAAATGGGTCGAAGTGGGTCCGGGTCCGGTCCGACCTAGTTAGACAGACCCAGACCGACCCGGCCAGGGCCAACCCGGTCTTGGTCAACCCGGACCAACCCACTGGGTCCATCCCGGCTCGCTGGACAGCCCGACCTGAGGGGTTCGGCCAGGCCAACTGGGCGGGCCGACTTGCTGGGTCTGGCTTGGCCCGTGTTGGGCGGCCTGGCCTGCTGGGTGGTCTGGCAGGCCGTGAGGTGCTGAAGATCTATTTGGATGCAGACATCATGGGGCGGTTCAACTAAGTTGGTGCTGCGAGGGCGGAGGGAGGCTCTGCCATGGGGGTTCCACGAGGGCGCGAGGCCATGGGGCAGATCGACAGGGAGGGAGGAGGCCATAGGGCAGCTCAGTTGGGGCGGCTTGGCCAGGAGGGTGGAGGTCGCAGGTGCCGCGGGGTGCTCAGCTGGGGCGGCGCGGCAAGGCCGTGGGGTGGCGCTGCGAGGCCGTGGGGCAGCGCGGCGAGGCCGCGGGTGGCGAAGCACCATGGGGCGCGTGTAAAAACCCAAAATTTTGAATAATTTGTTGTTTCCTAATTTTGTGTGTTATTTTTTTTATACTCAACAAAACTATATTCTTAAATTAAAGAAGTGAGTATAATTAAATGAGACTATTGGGTTTCGACTGTTATATGACTGTTGATCAATATGACCATTTGAAACTAAACTCTTAACATTTCAATTATTGTTTATAAATACATGTGATATTGGTTAATTAATACATAAAGAAGATTCGATGGCCACCTCCAGTAGACTCGGGCCGTTCGAAGCCCATTTGAAGGAACTTGGGAAGGAGGTAACACCAATGGGCTTTGCTCTAGATGAAACCCAAGCCGAACTTCATCATGTGAAGCTGGAACAGAATCACCTACGGGAGAAGTTCAAGCTAATAGAAATCACCATTCGAGCAATGTTGGCTGAGCCTACCCAAGATTCCATCACCTTATCACACCTTATAATTAGGTCTTATGCTGGAGTTATAAGGGGTGATGTAACGAGACCTTAGCTACTTTATGTAATCCTTTGATATAAATAAAAATTGTTATTTCTTCTTGTGGTGATGTTTGTAAATATCAAATGTTCGGATAAATATAGGATGTATATTGTTGATGAATTTTGGAAAAATGATATTTTAAAATATTTATGTAAACCTTAAATAATTAATAATGTCTAATTATTTTCAAAAAATGGTCTTCTACAGTTATGTTCAGTAAGAAATTTGGAGTCTAATAAGATCAACATAAGTGTTGATGAATAGTAAATTATGAATAGTAATTTTACTTTTCTGAATAGTAATTTGACCAAATGGATTAGTAACCTCACTTAAGAAAGTATTAATAGAATTTAGGCACCTCGATTAGGTATTGTGATTCAATAAAATAAGTTAATAACTATTTCAGAAATTATTAGTTAAGTATTTGTTTTTTTTCAAATGAATAATATTTTTATTTAAAAATTAAATTAAAAATATTTAGAAAACTATTTTCATAAAATGGAGTTCACTTTTGAATTTAGAGCATCGATATTAGGTTAAGGTGAATTTTGGGGTTTTTTCTGAAACAGTGGAATTTTTAATGAGTAGTGTTTTTATTTAAAAATTAAATTAAAAATATTTAGAAAATTATTTTCATAAAATGGAGTTAATTTTTTAATTCAGAGCATCTATATTAGGTTAAGGTGAATTTTTGGGATTTTTATGAGAAAATGGAATTTTTGGGGAATAGTGAAGTTACAGTTTTGAGTTTCGGGTGTTTAATGACATCATTAAGGATGTAATAATTATGTAATCTTTCTAGTAGACTTATGAATAGTAATATATTCTATAAGGTGTCCCAAGTGGCCAATACAATGGGAAAATACCATGGGTAAGCTCATGGTTTTTCCAATACCACCGATGAGGTGTCCCTTGGGAATTAATGATTTGTTCCCTCACTTCTCCTATAAATACCAAGCCATTACCTCATTCATTTCATTTACAAATCCTCCCCAACGAAGTTCTGGTCTCTTTACCTCCCAAGGAGTCCTCCCAAGGTGCCCTCAAGCCTCCCAAGGTCCCGAACTTCAATCTTTCAGAGTTACTCTTTAAGGTAAGGGAATCTTTCACCCTCCTCTTTTAAGACACGACTTTCTTTATGTTGTGTCTTCTAGTTTACATCTATTTATGTTGAGGGTGTGTTCTTATATGTTCTCATTACTTTCCATTTCTTGTATAATTTTTTAGAGACCCTTTCTTCTCTCATCAATTTGTTTTCTGAATTTTTAAGTGACGCCGTTTGGCTGCCGAATTTCTCGTAAAAGAAATCCCATCTTCTCTTTTCTTTCATGTTTCCTTTTCATGTGGTATGCCATTACAATATCCATAACATGATCTTATTATGTAACCATACTGTATTATGAATTATTTATGAATGTTTGACCCTTTCCCCTCTCTTTTAAATGTTTTCTAAAACAATGTTATATAGCCGTTATGCTGTAGAAATTTCACCTCAAAATTTCTATCTCTTTCTCTCCAAAAAATCTATTGTTTTATTTATGTGAATACCTAGACCAATTTAATTTCTATGGGTGTTCATAAATATATAAATATGATATATTTGATTTTGGAATTGACATACATATAACCCTAACTCCCTTTCCAGGGGTTATAAATGACATAATGATCTTATTTTTAGGAACTTTTAAAACGTCACGACCTTGAAATGAAACCCATTTATTTTATTCTCCATGGGTTATTTATGAAATTTTTGATTATGATATATGTGTATCACATGAAATTAAAGACATATTAGTGGTGAACCCTATTATCTCTCCAATGCATTGGGTATACAATTAATCTCTAGAGATGACAAGTTTCACGATACCTTGGTGAATAATCTTGGTAATTTTTATGACACCTTGGGGATGGACCTTGGTGATATATTCATGAATGTCTAAATGAAATGTTGTAGACACATATTCATGTTATGATTAATGTTAATGTTATTATGATATTCCTATTTTTTCCATTTCTCATGTCTTCATATTTTTCATCAAGTTCTTATTGATATCACAAGTAAAATGATTCCCTTATTACCCCTTACTAGGCCTTCTGCTCACCCTTTACTTTTATGTATGTCTCTAGGATATGAGATGAAGTAATTGTACATAGAATGAACATATGATGAAGCCTTACAAGTGGTTTATAAGAATGTTTTATATTGTTTTCATGTATTATGTTCCTGATCTCCAAAACACTAGGCATTAAAGATCCCCTGTTTGTAAAATGTAATGAAAAGTTATGTAATAAAAAGGTGGGATGTCATAGTTGGTATCAAAGTATAGTTTAGTTATTTATGGAAATTAGGATATTAAAACTTTAGGAATAATCCTATAGAAAAGTTTAAATATAGGAAAACTTTCTGGTATTTTGGTGAGTATTGAGTAAGTGGTTTATCAAACAAATACATCCCTGTCTGGATACAAGCAGGTAGAGGTGGCTCTGGCACAGATATACATAGGGGTAAAACCAAAAAACACATCTTTGAGCTAGAATCGAATGTGAACTAGTACATAACAATGGGCCTTGCTGTACTCTTGGTTACGACACTCCCAGGGGATATGTTTGGTTAATCGCAAGATTTTTATGAATCATTATGAAGGAATTATAAAGAAATGTAATTGTTTAAGAATGAAGTTGTAAGTCATAAAATCCTTTATAGTTAAATGATTTGTAAATTAAATAAGTTTCTCATGAAGGATTTATTATTTTAGAAAATGGCGGACAATAGGAGTAACCGTGAAAATGGTGACTGCAATGTACCATGCAGTGACGACCCTCCGATGGAAGCCGGAATGGAAACAATCATGCGAATGATGAACCAACTAACTCAAGTTAGGAAAATAACATGAATCAAGCTGAGATACAGATCTCAACATGAATGGAACAACATTTTGTTGAGTCCTTTATGTGCCAATGACCACCAACCTTCAGTGGATCGACCGACCCATTGATTGCTGAACAGTGGATCAACTCTATAGAGAAGATCTTTTTTGTGCTACATTGTTTAGAGAAAGAGATGGTCACCCTGACTGTCTATCGCTTAGAAGGAGAAGTTGATCAGTAGTGGGAGATGATAAAAAACATGATGACAATATTGGAGGTTGAATATATGGAGTGGGAAGAGTTCAGAGGGATCTTTTTCAGTAATTATTTCCCTCGTTCTATGAGAACAATAATGGAGAAGGAGTTTCTCGAACTGAAGTATAGAAGGAGAATGAATCTGTTGGAAGCTATGAGATGAAATTCACCCGACTTTCATGATATACCTCTAGATTTTTCATGGATCCAAATGTTAAGGTTTATGGATTTTTTGGTGGATTGAGACCTCATCTGCGAAAGAATCTAGCCAACCGAGACTATGATAGCTATAAGGAGATCATGCGAAGTGCAATGAAAGTCGATCTAGAGTTTGGTGAGACGCAGTGGTATCATAAATCCAATGACAAGAAGAGATCGATAGATCCTAGATTATAGAGGACATTTGATTAGGGAAGAGGAGGAAATCAAGTGAAACTTCCTATGTGTAATAAATGTGGGAAGAAGCATTCAGGGAACTACCTGATTAGGAGTGGGAGATGATAAAAGTGTGGAAGAGATGGCCATATTAGGAGGAATTGTCGTAGTGAGGTAAAACCTCAAATTACAAACACAAATGATAAGGGAAAGTTGGTGTAGTCCCAACCTGATGTCCAGTAGTTTTACGTGTGGAAAACATGGGCACTTTTCCAATCACTGTCCAAATCCGAGGGCAGTGGAGGGAAAAACCATCAGCCTCAACAAAGGAAAAGGGATCCAAGTCCTTGATTTTTCTTTCACGATAGCTTAAGTTGAAGTTCCAAATGATGTGGTAGCAAGTACTCTTGTTGTCCTCTCAAAGCTAGCAAAGAATTTTTTTGATTCTGGTTCTACGCATTCCTTTATTTCCTCCAAGTTTGAAAAGAATTTAGATTCAAACCCCAAATTGCTAAAAGTAGAGTTATCAATCAAGACTCCTGGTGGGACTATCCAAGCATCGTCAATGTTTAGATACTCTAGTATTTATTTTAGTGAGCACAACCTTATCTCAAATCTAGTAGTCATTCCCATGCTGGAATTAGACATTATACTAGGGATGGACATGCACTCAAAGTATAATGCTAAGATCAATTGTAGAAGCAAGGAAATATCAATAGTCTAAAATGGAAAACCTACAACTATCTTTCAAGGAGAGATATATCAACCTAATCTTTGTCTAGAGGTACCCCATATATCCTTCTTTATAGAGTTGATCGATGAATAATAAGAAGGATATGAGAGTTTAAGGATAGAAAATGTCCCCATAATCCAGGAATATGTTGATGTATTTATCAAGGAGTTTACTGGACCTCCCCCTAGAGAGAGAGGTAGAGTTCTCTATTGAACTCATACCTGGATCTAATCCAATATCAAATACCCTGTATGGGATAAAAAATGTGGAGCTGGAGGAATTAAAGAAACAACTCCAAGATCTTTTGGAGAAGCAGTTTATCCGACCGAGTGTGTCTCCGGGGGGGGACCTGTTCTCTTTTTGAAGAAGAAGGATGGATTGATGTGGCTATGCATTGATTATAAAGAACTGAACGGGATCAAAATGATGATCAAGTAAACTCTTCCAGGAATTAATGACTTATTTGAAAAACTTCATGGGGCTCAATTCTTCTCTAAGATTTATCTTCAATCTGGTTATCATCAATTGAGGGTGAAGAAAGAAGATATTCCGAAAACTGCCGTCCGATCTAGATACGAGCATTATGAGTTTGTTGTTATGACCTTCAGACTGAATAATTCACCTGCTATTTTTATGGATTTGATGAATAGAGTCTTTAAGGACTACTTTGATAACTTTATGGTAGTTTTTATTGATTATATTCTTATATATTCCAAAAGTCACGAGGAGAATGAGGATCATCTAAGGGCTATTTTGCAAACTCTGTAGAAGGATAGGCTTTTTGGAAAGTTCAGTAAATGTGAATTCTGGTTACAATAAGTCTCTTTTTTGGGGCACATTGTTACCAATGAAGGAATCACAGTTGACCCTACAAAGAAAAAAGGTGTAGAGAAGTGGCCTCAACCTACAACAGTAACTGAGATTTGTGGTTTCCTTGGATTAGCAGGATATTATAAGAGGTTTGTGAAATTTTTTTCACGACTTTCTAATCCATTAACCATGTTAACTTGAAAAGGGTTCAAGTTCAACTGGACAAAGGAGTGCGAGGAAAGTTTCCAAGAGATGAAGAAGATATTGGTTACTGCACCCATGTTAACTCTGCCCTCAAGTGTGGAAGGATTCGTTATTTTTAGAGATACATCTCTAAAAGGGCTTGGGTGCGTCCTCATGAAGAATGACAAAGTCATTGCTTATGCATCTTGACAGTTGAAGAATCATGAGCAGAACTATCCTACACATGATCTAGAGCTGGCTGCTGTCATTTTTTCTATGAAGATATGGGGGCACTATCGTTATGGAAAGAAATGTGATATATACACAGACCATCAAATTTTAATGTATATTTTCACACAAAAGGAATTGAACATGAGAAAAAGGAGATGGTTGTAGATTATTAAAGACTATTATTGTTCAATTCATTATCATCCCGAAATATCAAACAAAGTTTCTGATGCATTAAGTAGGAAATACCCAGTACATTGGCCCCTATAGAAGATCAAGAAAGCACAGAAAGAAGATCATTTGTTACAAAATAAGTTTGAAGCTATGAAGGATGGGAAGTTTCCTGAGTTCAATATTGATCAAGAAGGTGTAATAAAATTTCATACAAGACTATGTATTCCATCTATTTCAGAGATAATGAAGGAGCTGATGGATGAATCCCATAGTTCTACTTTATCCATACATATTGGTAGCATGAAAATGTTTAGGGACCTTTGTGATCATTTTTGGTGGGAGAATATGAAAAGAGAGATT
Organism: Viscum album; assembly: GCA_963277665.1. Classification (NCBI taxonomy): domain Eukaryota; kingdom Viridiplantae; phylum Streptophyta; class Magnoliopsida; order Santalales; family Viscaceae; genus Viscum; species Viscum album. Next base: position 1,927,219,717 of record OY728121.1, on the reverse strand, counting down.
GCTGACTACACTTCATGGTGTATGGTATGTCAGCAAGTGAAGGCAGAGTGACAACTTCCTAAAGGGATATTGCAACCACTACCCATACCAACATGAAAGTGGGACAATATCACCATGGACTTCATCACTGGTATGCCGAGAACTTCTAAAGGAAACAATGTGATATGGGTTATTATGGACCATCTCACCAAGACTTCCCATTTTGTCTCCATTCGGGAAGATTTATCTCTTGATCAACTTTCCTGGATTTACCTGAAGGAAGTGGTAAGGCTGTCTGAAGTTCCACTTTCTATCGTATCTGATCATGATCTAAGGTTCACATCAAAATCATGGAGAATTCTTCAACATTCTCTAAGCACTAAATTGAATTTTAGTACAACCTATCACCCCCAAACTGATGGCCAATCTGAAAGGACTATTCAAACACTCGAGGAAATGCTGATAACATGCTCAATGGAATTTAAAGGTCTATGAGATGAACATCTCCATCTAGTTGAGTTCTCTTACAACAACAGCTTCCACTCGAGAATTCAAATGGCACCCTATGAATATGTATATGGGAAGGGATGTAGAACTCCAACTTTTTGGGGTAAAACTGGTGAGAGAAAGATTCTTGGGCCTAATCTTATGCAAGAGATGACAGAAAAAGTCCATGCCATCCAACAACACTTTAAGGATGCTCAGAGTCAGAAAAAGTGCTATGCTGACAACCGTTGAAGGGACTTGGAGTTTGATGTTGGTGACAAGGTATTTCTTTGAATTTCACCTTAGAAGAGATTCATGAGGTTTGGGAAGAAAGGGAAGCTCAGCCCTAAGTACATTGGCCCCTATGAAATCCTTGATCGCATTGGAGAAGTGGCCTATCGACTTTCACTTCCTCCAAATCTAGCACAAGTTCATGATATCTTCCATGTATCCCTTTTGAGGAAGTAAATACCTGACCCTTCACATGTACTAAACCCAGAGGTGGTACAACTGGAACATGACCTCTCTTGTGAGGAGAAACCGATGGAGATATTGGATCATAGAGACAAGGTTCTACGCAACAAGACTACCCAACTTGTTAAGGTGTTGTGGAGAAACCAAAAATATGAAGAAGCCACGTGGGAACCAGAGGAGTCTATGAGGAAAAATTACCCACACCTTTTCTCTTCTTAGGGTATGAGTTAAAATTTTGGGGACAAAATTTCTTAAGGGGGAAAGAATGTAACAACCCGAAATTTTGAATAATTTTTTGTTTCCTAATTTTGTGTTTTATTTTATTTTATACTCAAAAAAACTATATTATTTAATTAATTATGTGAGTATAATTAAATGATACTGTTGGGTTTCGACTGTTATATGACTGTTGTTCAATATGACCGTTGGAAACTAAACTCTTAACATTACAATTACTGTTTATAAATACAAGTGATCTTGGTTAATTAATACAGAAAGAAGATTCGATGGCCTCCTCTAGTAGACTCAGACCGTTTGAATCCCATCTGACGGAACTTGGGAAGGAGGTAGCACCACTTGCTTTGCTCTATACCAAACCCAAGTTGAACTTCATCACGTGAAGCTAGAACAGAATCACCTATGGGAGAAGTTCAAGCTAATAGAAATCACCACTCGTGCAATGTTGGCCGAGCCGCCCCAAGATTCTATCACCTTAGCAAACCTTACACTTAGGTCTTATTCTGGTGTTATAGGGGGATATGTAATGATACCTTAGCTGCTTTATGTAATCCTTTGATATAAATTAAAATTTCTATTTCTTCTTATGGCGATGTTTGAAAATCTCAAATGTCCGGATAAATATAGGATGCATATTATTGATGAATTTTGGAAAAAGGATATTTTAAAATATTTATGTAAACCTTAAATAATTAATAATGTGTAATGATTTTCAAAAAATGGTCTTCTAGAGTTATGTTCAGCAAGAAATTTAGAGTCTATTAAGACCAACATAATTTTTGATGAATAGTTAATTATGAATAGTAATTTTATGCTTATGAATAGTAATATTACTAAATGGATTAGTAACCTCACTTAAGGAAGTATTAATATAATATAGGCACCTTGATTTGGTAACACGATTCAATAAAATAAGTAAATTACTATTTCAAAAATTATTAGTTAAGTATTAGTTTTTTTCGGGTGAATAATGTTTTTATTTAAAAATTAAATTAAAAATATTTAAAAAATTGTTTTCATAAAATGGAGTTCACTTTTGAATTCAGAGCATCGATATTAGGTTAAGGTGAATTTTGGGGTTTTTTCTAAAACAATTGAATTTTTAGTGAATAGTGTTTTTATTTAAAAATTAAATTAAAAATAATTAGAAAATTATTTTCATAAAATGGAGTTCATTTTTGAATTCAGAGAATCAATATTAGGTTAAGGTGAATTTTTGGGATTTTTCTGAGAAAGTTGAATTTTTGATGAATAATGAAGTTACAGTTTTGAGTTTTGGGTGTTTAATGACATCATTAAAGATGTAATAATTACGTAATATTTCTGGTAGACTTATGAATAGTAAGATATTCAATTAGGTGTCCCAAGTGGCTAATACCACGGGCAAATACCATGGGAAATCCCATGGTTTTTCCAATACCACTGATGAGGTGTCCCTTGGAAATTAATGATTTGTTCCCTCACTTCTCCTATAAATACCAAACCATTCCCTCATTAATTTCATTTCCAAATCCTACCCAACTAAGTTGTGGTATTTTTACCTCCCATTTAGTCCTCCCAAGGTTCCCTCAAGCCACCCAAGGTCCCAACCTTCAAGCTTGTGAAGTTACTCTTCAGGGTAAGGGAATCTTTTACCCTCCTCTTTTAAGCCATGACTTCCTTTTTGTTATGTCTTCTAGTTTCCACCTCTTTTTGTTGAGGGTATGTTATTATATGTTCTCATTACTATCCATTTCATTTCTAATTGTTGAGAAACCCTTTCCTCTCTCATTAATTTGTTTTCTGAATTTTTAAGTGACGCCGTTAGGCTGCCGAATTTTTTGTAAAAGAAATCGCATCTTCTCTTTTCTTTCATGTTTCATTTTCATGTGGTTTGTCATTAAAATATCCATACCATGATATTATTATGTAAAAATACTATATTATGAATTATTTATGAGTGTGTGATCCCTGTACCCTCTCTTTTCAATGTTTTATTAAACCATGTTATATAGCCGTTATGCTGCCGAAATTTCACCTCAAAATTTATATCTCTTTCTCTCGAAAAATTATCTTGTTTTATTTATGTGAATACCTAGACCTATTTATTTTCTATGGGTGTTCATAAATATATAAATATGATATATTTTATTATGGAATTTACATACATATAACTCTCACTCCCTTTCCATGGGTTATAAATGACATAAAGATCTTATTTTTAAGAACTTTTAAAATGTCACGATCTTGAAATGAAACCCATTTCTTTTATTCTCCATGGGTTATTTATGAAATGTTTGATTATGATATATGTGAATCACATGAAAGTAAATACATATTAAGGGTGCACTGTGATATCATTCCATTGCATTGGGTAAAAAATTAATCCGTAGAGATGAAAAGTTTCATGATACCTTGGTGAATAATCTAGGTAATTTTTATGAAACCTTGGGGATGGGAATTGGTGATATGTTCATGAATTTCTAAATGAAATGTTGTATAAACATATTCAAGTTATGATTCATGTTCTTGTTATTATGATATGCCTATTTTTCTATTGCTCACGTCTTCATATTTTTCATCAAGTTCTTATTGACATCACAAGTAAACCGATTCCCTTATTTACCCCTTACTGGGCCTTCTGCTCACCCTTCCCTTTGATGTATGTCTCCAAGATATGAGATGTGGTAATTGTACATAGGATAAACCTATGATGAAGACTAAAAAGTGGTTTAGAATAATATTTTATGTTGTTTTCATGTATTATGTTCTTGATTTCAAAGACACTAGACTTTAAAGATCCTATATTTGTAAAATGTAATGAAAGGTTATGTAATAGAAAGGTGGGATGTTATACCATGGAGGCTGCAGGCAGTGGAGGTCACATGGAGACATCGTTTCCTTCATCGCTTTTGTTTCCTTCATTGCTGTTGATAGCCATCCTCCTCCATCGTGAAGAACACCAGAATTATCTCAAGATATTCAGAGAGGACATGCCATGTTTGTTTGGCCCACACTCTCCACATTAGAGTGGTATCAAGTGGCTATAATACTTGAATCACAAGAATATCTAGAATCGGTAAAGGAAATAATTAAAAAACCCTCCCTACCTCGATGATTCGGTTGAAGATTGTCCACGGTTGAGATGGTTTGGCATTTTTTTATCCCGCAACAAGTCTCCTTCAACAACGTTGGTGAGGAGAGGAAAAGATGAATTCGATGACGATGATGTTTCCTCGATCGTCATTTAATTGACGTTGAAGATGCTCCTCATCAACGAATGTCCCGCGGAAGAAGTCGAAGTCAAAGTCGGCGATCTTCGTTGGCGTTCTTCATTGGAGAGGTTTCTCCTAAGGCTCCTTCCTCCCAATTGCACCAAAAAAATTCCAAGCAGCAAACATAATAGATTATGTTGTCTATTTAGTTTGTTGGAATAAATTCAAAAAGGATTAATTAATTAACTATGTTGGAATAATAAATATTGGAGAATTTTAAGAGGCTCCCCCACATTTAATAGGAAGTTTGAGGGTTTATCCCATGAAAGGGGAGTTCAAGGGGGTTTGTACTCAGGTGCTCCCCACCACCATAACCTCTCAAGGGCAGTTTAGTTCAGGTGGTCCCCACCTTTGAAACATCCACATGATAGTTTCAAAATAAAATAAAAATAAAATGTTACATCATTTTATTTTATTTTTTATTCTTTCACGAATAACCCAAAAAATTAACATTGACCCTCGACAAACTACCATCGAGGTGAAATTCTCCATAAGCGAATACCAGTGCTGCGAGTTCAATGTTGTCCTCATATTTCAATTCCGAGCACTGGTTCAAAATTTAGATAAAACCGCTTGCACGTTTACTGAATATTCCAATTCTTTTTTCCAGAAAATCATTTCGGGCAATCCAGGGATCGAAATCACGCGCCGTCAATTTTCATAGACTCGTAAAATTCCCATATATTAAAAAAAATTCATGGAATTTTTGGGTCTTTAAAATTAATGTATATGAAAAACTATTTGACATTTTGACTAATATAAATTTAATAATTTATATATATAAAATTATAAAAATAAGATTCAGTTTTTATTAAAAGTTATATAAATAATATTTATATATAATATTTATATATATATACTTATTGAAATATAAATATTATCTTAAAAAATAAATATTTATATATAAATTAAATTAATTACTATGACCATTATCTATGCTAAATAAAAAGTGATAATAAAGGTATAACTTTTATCAGTGTTAAAAAAAGAACTCATAAATAGAGAAATTTTATCAACACTAGAAAAAAGAAATGACAAAGGGGAACCATTTATCATCACTTTTTTAGTGTGGATAAAAGTTAACACTAACATCACTTTTTGCAAGCATTGATAAAAGTCTCCCCTTTATTAGTGCTTTTTGTCTAGCATTGATAAAGGTCAGTGCTAAATATTACATTATCTATGGTAGTGAGTGTTGATGACACCCCTTCACATAGATGATGTGTAGACCATTTGATGGATTTAGAAGCACTACTAAATATTCATCCTTTAATAGTGCTAGAAAGAAATTTTTTAGTGTAAAAAATACTTGACAATCTAAGTTATGTTAAAGGCACATAACCTTTATCAGTGCTTTCTTTTAGCACTAATAAATGGAGAATTTACCAGTTCTTTATTTTAGCACTGATAAAGTGGTCCTTCATCAGAAATTTTATATAACTGATAAAGGGGATATTTATCATCACTTTTAAAGCACTAATAAAGGGGACCTTTATCAGAACATTTGATAGCACTGATATAGTTCTTGCAGTGACAGTAAAGATGAAACATCTATATAACATCAAACCCAATCAGAAACTAAATAGATATAAACATAAATATATAAAAAGTAAAATTGAAATAAAAATATAACATTTCACTATCTTTTCAATTAAATATTTTGGAACATAATATTAACATTAATTTGATATTTATAATTTATAAAAAAAATTACAACTAATATATAAAATTTTAACTCTTATAGAAGACTTACTCCCAAGATTAACCTCTATGCAAGAACATCTACACGAAAAAACCAATGTTGATTTTAGTAACAGTAAGTAAAAATATAAAAAAATTATAATTTTACCATTATATAATCTATATATGATAAATCATATTGTTAATTAGAGTATATATTAACGATATTATCAGTTAATCATGCATCAGATTGACATTTTTTCAATTTTTATATGTCAAAAATGAATTATGGATTGTTTTCCTAATGTTTAAAAATAATAAGATTTCATTTTCTTGGTTTTTTCAATGTGATATGGTTTTTAAAATAAAATTATAGTTTTATATGGAAATAGGAACTTAGAGTCATAATAACCACATCCTATGTCATATTTACATCTGGTCGATACCTATACATCAAAAATGAATTATGGATCATTTTACGAAAGTTTGAAAAGAAATTGAGCTTGTTTAATTGGTTTTGTCTATGTGATGTTCATTTTAAACTAAAATAGAACTTTTATATTGAAAATGCGCATTTCGAGTCATAATAACCACAGATTTTGGATTGAAATGTGAATGATTCCTACATATCACAAATGAATTACGGATCATTTTCCTATGGTTTGAAAATAATCAAAGCCTGTTTTCTCATTTTTGGAAAGTGACATGAATTTTAAACTAAAATGATACTTTTATATTGAAAAAACATAAATCAAGTTATACCAGCCATATCATGTATCATATTGATTTGTGACTGATTCATACATATAAAAAATGAATTATGGATCATTTTTATAAAGTTTTAAAACAATATGATCTCATTTTCTTATTTTTGGGTATGTGATGCATGTTTTAAAATTAAATGGATCTTTTATATTGAAAACACGTACTCTCTAGTTATACCCACCATATCACGTGTCATATTGACATGAATTCAATTACTACACATCATAAATGAATTATGGAGGATTTCCCTTTTGCATAAAAAAAATTCGAGCATGTTTTCACTTTTTTTGGAAAGTGATATGCGTTTTAAACTAAAATGAAACTTTTATATTGAAAACACACACTTTGTGTCATACCATCTACATGATGTGTAGAATTACCAAGAAGATGATTCAAATATTTCACAAATTAATTATGTATTGTTTTTATGAAACTTGAAAGTAATCCAATCCACTTTGTCTGGTTTTGTAAATGTGATGTATATTTTAAACTAAAATGACACTTTTATATTAAAAACATGAATTTCGAGTCATACCGACCGCATCATGTGAAAAATTGATGCATGATATATTATAATATGTAAAAAGTGAATTATGTATTTTTTTCTAATTTTTAAAAACAATACGATCCTGTTTACGTGATTTTGGATATGTGACATGTGTTTTAAACAAAAATGACACTTCTATATTGGAAACATGCAATTCGTGTCATACATTCCACATCATATGTCATATTGGTATATGTTCGATTACTACACATCACAAATTAATTATATATTGTTTTCCTAAAATTTGAAAACAATCTGATCTCATTTTCTCTGTTTTGTATATGTGACATTTTTTAACTAAAAATAATACTTTTATATTGAAAACATACACTTTGATTCATACCGTCAATATTATGCGTCAAATTGATGTGTGGTCAATTGATAAATGTAAAAAACTTAATTTTGGATTATTCTTCATAATGTTATAATATAATATGTTGTCATTTTCTTTATTTTGAATATGTGATGCATGTTTTAAACTTAAATGACACTTATATATTGAAAAGATACACTTCAAGTTATATCATCCACATCATGCATCAGACTAATATGTGGTATATTACTACACATCAAAAAATGACTTATAGATAATTTTCTTAGTTTATAAAGTCAATATAAATGTTTTTTCTTAAATTTGAGTACGTGACATGTGTTTTGAAGAAAAAAATATCAATTTTAAATTGAAAACACATATTTTAAGTCATACTTGTCACACTGGGTGTTCGATTGATGTGTGACTGATTTTTACAATTCAAAAATGATTTATAGATCATTATCCAAAGTATCAAAAAAATTGGAATGATTTTTATAGGGTTTGAGTATTCTATGTTTGTTTTGAAATAAAATATACATTTAAAAATATAAACATAAATTTCAAGTCATACCAGTCACACTGTTTATTAGATTGAGGTGCGGTTGATTCTTACACATCAAAAATGACTTATGGATCATTTTAAAAAATATCAAAACAATATAAAATGGTTTCTTGATTTTGATTATGTAATGTCTATTTTGAACAAAAATTTCAGTTTTACACTAAAAGATACACATTGAGTTATACTGGATAGATCATGTATCATATTTTGGTGTGACTAATTATTACATGTTAAAAATAACTTATGGATTTTTTTTATAAAGTATCAAAATTATAATAATGTGTTTTCTTGGTTTGGTTTATGTGATGTTTTTTGAACTAAAGTGTTAATTTTAAACTAAAAAATTATTCTTTGAGTTGTTAGGTTAGAATAATACAAAGATACCCAAGAAGGGTGTGGGGGGGGGGGTAATTGTGTCTTTTCAAAAATCTTAGACAGATATTGACTTTTAGTATGCTTCAGGATTTATGTAGATATGAAACATTCTCTTATTTAGATAGGTAAATCATTGGATAAATGGATAAGAATAACATATCAATTTATATAGTGGTTCAGGGCATAAATATCCCATATTACACTCCGCTAATAATCTCTTAGTAAGCTTAGTGATTTTTACTAGATAGGTGTTCCTATCAAAAGTCTTTAACAACTGAGTATTGATAGTTGAAACCTTTATAAAAAAAATTTTACAGATCCTTCTGGTTTTTATAGGGAACCAACAATCCACAACTTAATCTGATAAGCTGATACTCTACTAAAAAATGAGTCTGAGTAGCCGATAATCTAATAAATCAATAGATATTGATTTGATTGAATAAATATATTCTCATTCACAATTTTAGCAGTAACTAACAGAAAACATATCATCCTATTCAAAGATGAATTTATTTAATAATGAATAGATTTTAGGATATATCAGTTGTAAATGATCTTAAAAAAAACAAAAATAGTCTAGTAGTAACAACAGTCATCACTTTTAGTCGATACAAGATTGAAACACGTATGTCTCAAAAGTGTAGTTTATTCAGAATAACAGAGACATTCGATCTTTTTTTTATAGTAATTATGTAATGAAAATATATCATACACATAATACCAAAACCTAAAACATTCTTTCTATTTAAAAATAGAGACTTGGCTAGATTTTGGTTGAATAGATCCAAGAATAAAACCTAATAAATCCTGATGATTTGAATTTTAACCATTTAAGAGAGTTGTAACTTCCCATAGATGTAGGACCAGTTTAATCTGATGAATATGCGCCTTTGAATCGACCATAAAATAGATTTAAAATAATATTTAATTCCATCAAAACCAATGTAGAAAATGAAAATAATATATTTAATTTAAAAACTCCACTGTTGACCAGTAAAACATAGGGTTCCTTCATGTGACGAAAAACTCCAAACATAGGGTTAGGAATGTATGGTTTATTCAAAAATTTATGGTTGATGAACCATACATTTATTCATAAAATGAACAGTTTCTTCCAAACTTAGGGTTGATTATCCATACTTTTCCAATAACGTAGGGTATATGATCCATATGTTTTATTCCAAAACATAAGATTTCAAAACCATATGTTAGGATTATAAATGTAGGGTATGAAAAGTGTTTTTAGAATAAATTTAAACACTTTAAAAATACTAAATCAAATATTTAAACCCGTAAAATAAGATAATTTCTCAAGAAATATATTCGTGCAAAATACATAAAGTTACATCATTTTTAAAACAAACAAGGGTATTTGTGAGCATCAAAATCATTAATACTTATAGAGTTTTTCTGAGAAAATACATGCCCAAAAATCTCCCCCACTTGGATGATCACAAAACCCATAAAAAATAACTTATAAAAAACATAGGATTTGTAAACACAAATGAAATAATATCTTTAAAGAGATATAATAACAATTATAATATAAACTATAGTATATATTTATCATTTATTTACATAGTAAAAATTTAAATTGTGGAGTACACATTTAAATTGAAACTTTAATAAAAAACTATAAAATATGAAATTAAGAATTTTGTTTTTACCAAATTTTCTCCACTTTTTTTTTTATATCAAGAAGAAAATAATAGAAAATGGAGTAAAACACATTTAATATAGCACAAAACTATGAATGAATGTTATAATATTATAATAAAAAATTTATATGGTTTTTGGTAGTAGAAATGGATTGAAATATTATGAACTAATATATAAAAATATATAAAAAATAATTTTAGAAGATAACTTTTTAATAAAAGATACATTTTGATGGGAAATTTCAAAATGTAAGACTGATGGAGGAAGAAAGGGATAGTTTTAAAGAGGTGTTAGAATCTAGTGAATCACAAAAAACATGACAAACTTATTTCTTCTCTGAGAAAAAATTTATAAAACTATCATTACGGTTATAAACATACTATCACATTAATGTTCTTGAAACTTGAACCAATTTAAAACTTTTAACCAAATTTATTTTAAAAAATTTATGAACATTATATTATATCTAAAAAAAATGTGAGAGCATTTCACAAAAACCTATTAAGAACACTTCTTATACTAGGATCATTTGAGGTTAAATTATCAATTAAATATGTCTAGTTGTCCAAAAACACATTCAGAGGTTCACTATCACACTGAAGTGAATTTATATGATCATTTAAAACATATAGAACAATATTAATTGATTAAAACGTTTTTATTAATTCTTGAGAAGTTTGAGGTGTAGAAGTAGATGGTCTGGACTGATTCGAAGTTATTCTATCTAATTTAAACTTACTTCCACAATATATTCTGAGTTCTGAAAAGTTTTATTGGAAATATATTTTTCCCTCATCTTTCCAAAATGATCATAAATATCTCTTTTAAATACATCAAAATATCTTTTTGAAATTGAATTTTCTTTGTGAGATTGCTGTTGGTCTTGAACTGATTATAAATTTTCTCTGGAAATTGTTGATATTTTTATATCTTATAAATATTTTCTAGTATACTATAACTCACTATGGAAATTATAATTATCATCCTTCATCCTACTGAATTTAATAAAAAACTCTTCAATATGGTTATTCATAGAATCCAAATATTATTCATCTTTATTTCTTGATGGCTGTTCTTTGTCAAGAACAATTAAATATTTACCTATATCCTTTTGAATATAGGAGGGAAATTCGATGTCAATAACCTATATCCTTAGATAATATGCATTAATAGTCTTATCCAAAGAATCTATAACTATAGAGACAGTTGGGTTCCTGGGTAACCTAGTAGGATTTAATACTAATGGTTGATCTTTCTCACCTCCTTGAGTAGTTTCCTTAACTTGATCTTTTTGAATATAATTTTCATCATGATACTCTTTCTATTGATTATCACATTGAATTTTAGAATGATAATTTGTATCTTATCTATTTTCAAGTTTAATCTCTAGTTTTAGTTCCTTAGGAGTAGGTGTTACTCCAATAACCACTGGTTAGTCTAATACACTAATTACAGTAGCCAAATCTTATGGAGCCTAACTTTCAAGAGCCTAATTAGTAGGATCATCTTTTTTCTAGGCCTGGTAACAAGGGCCTCATTGTTTTCTTCCAATTTTTCTTCAAGATATTTCGGAACATATCATAAATTTTACTGATCAGAGACATCATATCAAATTATACTCATTTTATGTTGGGTGGCATATTTTACTCTCAATTCTGTGACTTCTTCTTTACAAATTCAGACTAATACATTTGATATTATATTTTGTTACCTCCCATGATAAATAAGGCAAGATTTATGTGGGTCTTTGGAACTAATAGGTAAAAAATTTCATCATTTTGTACTCCAAAATAAACCTATTTTTCTCATAGTTCCAACATTCATAAAGTTACTATGACGACACATAGAGTGTAGCTGTACATCTTGAATTATTTATTATTTCCACAATAGGAATTAAATAATATGTTCATAAAGATAAATGAACATCCATGACACATTCTGGAAATAGTGATGCACGTATCAAATCATATACCTAAATAAATTAAGCATTATTTCACCCATCATCAAAAACATAACATAAAAATCAAGATAAAGAATATTTTCTTATTCATCAATTCCTAGAAGCATTGTTGATTGAATGAACATGACCAAGACCTTCTGGTTGGCCACACCATATTTTACTATCATTTTTTTGAATTAGGGTTAAACCGAAGATAAAATATATAATATCCTCGGATTTATGTTCATTGTTTTCAATAAATCAAAGATCAAAATAAAGAACTCCTTTATGGTAACAATGAAAACTATTTTCAATTTATATAGAAAAAATATAAAAATTCTTATTATTTACCTATGAAATGATAACAACCTATGCGTTGCCAAAGTTGATATGAACATTTCTATAAAACTATTTTATTTCAATTTCATAAAAAATAAGTAATTTTATTCATTTAAAATTAATTCTAAAACTTGAAAATCTAGGAATTATTTTAAAAATAGATTTGTCTATTATAACAATTTGAAATATACAAATTTCATATGAATAATTTTTATTTAATTTACACATTGATTCTTTATTAGTGTTGTTTCACCTTCTTCTATTCTATAGATCATCGACTTTTTTAAGAATATGAATGTTTAAGGGTCAGATTATAGGTTTTCAAAGGGAATATGAGAGCTCTATAAGTCAAAATGGTTCGAATATAGAGGATAAGAGTGAATGAGAGATAGGGGTTTCTGATGGTTTTGGTGATGTTGGTTTTTGTTTCTTGAGCTGAACATCTAGTGTAATCATTATTTCATTTTTGAAAAGGCGTGATTTTAAAATGAAAACTCATTACAAAATATTTAGTAAATAAATGAATTATAACTGAATGAAAACAACTAAAATAGTTAATACTAAAATTTATGTAACTTATTGATAACAAATTTTTTAAAATTAAATATTCAAAACACTCCTTTAGTAAATTCAAAACTAACAGTGAGATGTGGTTTAGTAAAAATATCAGTATGTTGATATTCAATGTTTAAAAATTCTAAATATATATCTTTTTTAAGAATATTCTCTCTTAAAAAACGATGTCTTATATCAATGTTATTGGATCTTGAGTGACTTATAGTTTTTTTAAAATGTTAATTGCACTTTTATTATTACAAAAAATAGGAATATTATTGAAATTCAGTCAAAAGATTATTAATTTAGGTTTCATCCACAACACATGTGCACAAAAACTGCCAAAATATTTATATCCTACCTCAGCTGTTGACAGAGAAACTGAATGATATTTCTTACTTGACCATGAAACTAAGGATTTTTCTTTAATGTGATAATATTCTTATGTAATTTTACTATATATATAATCTACATCCTCCAAAATAATCCTCTAAATATGAAATTAAATTAAAATCATAAGTTTTTTGATAAAGTAGAGAATTTGAAATAGTTTCTTTAAAATATATAAAAATTATTTTAATAGAAGTAAGATGGGATTCATTTGGGTTAGATTGAAACCTTGAACATAGACAGTCAGAAAACATTATGTATGGTCTACTAGAAGTAAGATATCATAAACTACCAATCATACCTCTATACAACTTGTTTTCAATTGGTTTTCTAGAATTATCCAAATCAAGTTTTACATTTGTAAACATAGGTGTTGTATAGGTCTTACTATTTTCAAGTCTGAAGTTTTTTAATAAATCAATAATATATTTACTTTGATTTAAAACATTTCCATATTCTTTTTGATAGATTTAAAATCCAAGAAAGAAATTTAATTCTCCCATCATACACATTTCAATTTTTTTCATAAGATTGGAATAGTCATTACAGATATTTTCATTTGTTGACCAAAAAATAACATCATCTACATATATTTTTACCAGAATTATATTAGAACATACTGTTTTATTAAATGGAGTAGGATATACTAATCCTATAGAAAATTCATTTTCTAAAAGGAGTGAACACAATATTTCATACCTAGCTCTAGGTGTTTACTTAAGGCCTTAAAGAGCCTTAATAAATTTAAAAACTGAATTTGGAAGATGAGGATTTTCAAAACCTAGTGGTTGTTAAATATAAAGTTCATCCATTAAATATCCATTTAAAAAATCTTATTTTTCATCCATATGATATAATTTAAAATTAATATGAGATGCATAAGATAGAATAATTATAGTAGCTTATAATCTAGCAATATGTGTAAAGGTTTCATCATATTCTATGCCTTCTTCTTGATTATATCCTTTAGCTACTAATATAGCTTTATTTATAGTAATTATTCCTTGGTAAATGTTTCTATTTATAAAGAACCATTTAGTTACAATTAGTATATAATTTTATGGTTTATTAAATAATTTCCAAACTTTTTTTCTACCGAATTGGTTTAGCTCTTCTTGAATAGCCATTATCCAACTCTCATATTTTAATGCTCCTTATATAGTCTTAGGTTCTAATTGAGATATAGAGGTATATAATTCATCCAAGTTTCCTATATTTTTTCTTATTCTTACTCTAGTATCTTTATCTCCTATTATAGTTTCTAAAGGGTAATCCTTTAAGGTTTTATATTTCCTAGGTAAGACACTTTCAGGTTCATTAGTTTCATGTTCTTCTGAACTAGACTAAATTTATTTTATTTTTACTTAGAAATAAATCTTATGTGATTCATATCTCATGTTGTCTAATGAATCATCAATATCATCTATTTTATTTTTTTATGACCAAAGCGGCCACTTCCAACAAACTTCACATGAAAATATTCTTAAAAAATACTTGACTTTTTATTATACACTCTATAAAATTTAAGTGTAGTATAATATCCAAGAAATATTCCTTCATTGGAATTTGGATCAAATAATATGTTTTTCCTTAGTATTAAAGATATACACCTTGCATCCAAACACTTTAAAGTACTTGAATTTATGTTTTATATTAATCCATAGTTCATAGAGTGTATTTTTAATAAGTGGTCTTATTAAAACTTTATTCATGATATAAAAATATGTTTTTATATATTCTACCCAAAAATAGGTGGGAATATTTTATTCATTTAAGATATTCCTTTGCATTTCATGAATAATAATATTTATTCTTTCTAAAATTCCATTCAATTGATGTTTTATTGGTGTGTAGAAGGTGTGTTTAATACCTAAGTTTGAGAAAAAAGAGTTAAACTCTTGATTCAAAAATTATCTACCAAGATCACTTCTTAATGAAATTATTTATGTTTTTTTTTCATTTTGAACAATTTTACAAAATATTTCAAAAACATAAAAAATATCACTTTTATGTTTTATAAAATAAACCCATGTAAATCTTGAAAATTAATCAACTAACACATAAACATATAATTTTCTTCCCAAGTTTTCTTCTCTTGATGGTCCAAACAAATCCATGTGGATAGGTTCATGTGGTTTGGAAGTAGAAATTTTTTCAATAGATTTCAAGGATGACTTGTGTTTCTTTCCAATTTTACATGCATCAGAAAATATATCTTTATGAAATTAAAGACTAGGAAAATAAAAAACTAATTTGTTCATAAATGATTTATATAAAGTAATTAAATTACAATGTTAATTCTTTTATGACATATCTAAGATTCATTTCTATTAATAGTTAAAAAATTCAATTTTTTGTTCACACAAAAAATTAAGATCTAATGTATAAACATTTTTAGTTTTAGGTTATAAAAATTTAAGAAGTTTATTTTTTAAAAAAATAATGAATTATTAGAGAAATAAATATAAAATCCATTATCACGGAGTTCAGAAATACATATCAGGAAGTGCTTTAGTCTTTGAATATATAACACAATTTTTATAGAAATTGATTTTGTATCTCCAACCGATCCAACTCCAACTGTCTTCTCTTTAGAATTATCGCCAAAGTAACTATTCCTCCATCAAGTTTTTCCAGTGTATGAAAATTTGAAGAGTGTCCACTCATGTGTATTGAAAATCCACTGTCTATATACCATACACCATTTTTGTTCATGTGACCTTTTTCTTACAAGATAATTTAAATACAATTTTGTTTTTCCCCATATTTTCTTGGGTCTAGCAGTGTCAGCAAGCAAATATTTGGGTAACCAGATCTTCTTTATTTTTTCATAATTTATTGTACATTTTTCAGAATATTTATGGAAATAAATGTTTTTTTTAATTCCACTTATCATGGGATTTAATAAATAGAAATCATTATTGTAATGTCCCTTTATTTCATAATAAAAACAAGTAACCCTTAACATGTTATTATTTCTAGAACTAGGTATAAAATAAGTCTTATGTAATTTATAATTTTCACCTTTGATTCATATTATATATTTACCCTTTTTGATCATATTCTTTCAAATAATATCATTTAGAGTTTTTTATCCTTTAGTCAATATGCTTCAATAATTTTAAATGAATCTGCTTAATCTTTTAATTATTAATTTTTCTTTTTTCTTGATCAATAAAATTTAAAGTGGATTTATTAAATTTTCCTTTTAATTATTGTTATTTTTTTAAGACATCATCTTTTTCACTTAAAATGGAATTATGAAATTTTTTAGTGATTTATGCATTTTCACTAAAGATTCATATATTTTTTCAAGAATAGGGAAATTAAAAACTATTTTTTTCATTAGAACAAAATTTAGAATCAAGAGCATAAGAATAATAGTAATGCACATCATATTTTTATTTATCTATAAAGATACTATTTTATTTCAGTTATTTTTATTGTTTTCTAAGTTATATTTGGAAAAGATGATGAAGTCTATAGATTCAATCCAAGTAACCTTCATTGATTTCTCACCTCTTCTCTCATAATTAGTTCTCATTTAATTTTTCATTTCTTTCTTTTTCATATTTCTATTTACTTATTTTATCTATGTAAAAACAACTATGATATCTACCATCTATTTACATTCACAGTATCAAACTTCTTCAGATCCTTTTTAATATTTCTTGAAATTTTTCTTGAAGGATCTTTTATTATTATAATTTTTTTGAATCTTATATCCTATTGATCTAGATCTATTTCAAAATTTGAACACTATGAATCATTTTTATAATCTTTTTATTTCCTTTCATCCATTTGAGAAGTAACTTTAAGGGTGTTTTCCCCCTTTTATCACTTTTTATCTTCAACTTCAACTTACACCCCTGCTTCACACATCAACAAGGTTCCAATTAATTCTTTTATTATCAAATCTTTGATCGGTGATAACTATTACATTTTAATATATATTCAATTATATTTAGATTGTAGAACTCCAAGTAATTTTAGTGCTAGGTCTAGTTTTTAAATTGAAGTTCCTAAGGTAGAAAAATCATCAGATATCTCTATCAATATTCCATTCATTTGGGTGATTCTTTCACCATCATACATTCTGAAAGTATAAAGTTTCAGCTTTGAAGTAGCATACCTTAATTTTATAACATTGATAATTTCTTCATAAGAAAAAATAATTATTTTCCACATTTCATTGGTAGTATGACATTGAGATAATCTATTGAATTCATCTGGACCAATTACACATAAAATATCATTCATTACTTTTGAATTGATATCATATTCATCTTCTTTTATATCTTCCCATGTTTCTAGTTTTTCAAGGATCACATATAGAGTGAAAATATTCATGCATACTTTGAATCGAATATTTTTTAAATAGATAATCCTACAAGATTTATAACAACAATAATTCCCACCGTTTAAGTAAGGATAACAAATCATTGACATAATTTCTTTTAGTTCTATCATTGACATCTGTCTTTGTATAGACCTTCTACTTTGATATTTCTAGAGTTTATCTACATTATTAAAAAAAGAACTCTTATAATACCAATTGTTTAGTCTAAATAATAAAATTATTCCTAAGATAGGGTAAATTGTGTCTTTTCAATAATCTTAGAAAAATATTTACTTTTATCCTTCTTTGTGATTTATAAAGATAAGAAAAATTTTATTCTTTAAATAGGCTAAGTATTGGTTAAATGGATAAGTATAAGATAGTAATTTTTATAGTTTTTTGGGGAATAATGACCCTATAGTCTATTCCACTAAATCTCTCTCATCAATCTTGGTGATTTTCAATAGATAGGTCCTCTTATCAAAAGTCCTTAACAACTGAGTACATGTAGTTGACACCTTTACAAAGAGGCTTTCAAAGAGCCTTATAGTTTTTTTAAAGGGAACCAAAAATCCAAAACTTAGTCTAAGAATATGATACTATACCAATGATTGAGTCCGAGTAGCTGATATAATAATAAACCAATAGAAATTTATTTGATTTAATAAATAGAGTCTTGTTCACATTTGTAGCATAAAATGATAGAAAATAGATCTTCCTCTTAAAAGATAAATGTCATTAAGAAAGCATAGCTTTGAAAAGATCCCGGTTGTAAATTATTTTCATCAAAAAAAATATAAGTAATAAAAACAATTAATGGTTTTATTTAGTACAATATTGAAACATGTATGTCTCTAAAGTGTATCTTATTTTGAATAATATAGATGTTCAATATTTTTTATTTTGTAGAAACTGTGTAATAAAAAGATATTTAACATATGATATAGAAACTAAAAAAATTACTTATATTTAACAAGTGATACTTATATTTATTTTGGTTGAAAAAATCCTAGAATATAGCATGAAAAATCATTATTATTTGAATTTTAACCATTAAAGAGAGTCAAAACTTTTTGTAAATATAATAATGATATAATTTGATGAATATGAGCCTTTGAATCAGTCTTAAAATAGCTTTAAAATGATATTTAATTCCATTTATACCATTACAAAAAATGTAGATAATATATTTAATTTAAAAACTCTGATATTGATCATTCAAATGTAGGGTCCCCTCACAGGAAGAAAAACTCCAAATATAGGGTTACCAATGTATAGTTTGTTCATAAATGTTGGGTTGATGAACCATATGTTTATTCCTAAAATGTGAGTTTTCTTTGAAATGTAGGGTTGATTATCCATACTCATCCAAAAACAAATGGAACATGATCCATAAGTTTCATTACAACAATAGGGTTTCTAAACCATATGTTTTGCTTACAAATACAGGGTATTAAAAGTTTTTCTAGATACGTTTAAACACTTTTAGAATACTTAATCAACTATTTGAACCCATAAAATATGTTAATTTATAAATAAATATATTTCTTAGAAATAAATAAAGTAGAATCATTATTAAAATAAATACGGTTATTTGTGAGTATCAAAATCAATAATATTTATAGAGTATTTTTGAGACATTACATGCCCAACATGAGTTATACCAGGCAAACCATGTATTAAATTTAGGTGCTTTTCATTCCTACATGTCACAAAATTTCTTATTGTTATCAAAAGAAGTTTATATTGAATTGTATCACATCCATGGTGATAAGAAACTCTCACCACAGATGTGAGACAATTAAAGAGCACATGATTTTGATAAAAAAAATCCTTTAACCATCACACAATTTATTTTTTTATTCAAAAATTATCTTTATAAAATTAAGTAAATAAGTATCAGATAAGAATCATAATGAAATTAATTAATTTTTTTAAGAAATAATGATAATAAAATTAACTAAATAAGTAGTATGAATTCACATTTTCATGATGTATATATAAATTCTTGACCCATTTCCATTTCACCATTATCTCAGTTGTATCCTCAAAGTCTAATATCCCATGAGAACGAACAACTTTAGACATGTTACTAGCTCTTTCAGAATATATAGAGTGTAAACCTCCATTATACTTGTTTATCACCTAAATTTGATGACGAAAAACATTCTGACACCATTTACCATTCCCTCTCATGTCTAATCAAATTTAATTCTTATTTTCAGTATGTAAATTGATTTAAATCTTGGTAGTACTAAGAAAATATAGAAAAAAATGATTAACAAATAATTTTAATAAAATTATAATTACATTTATAAATTACATGTTCAAGGATGTCAGTATTTTGATGGTATATGATATCATTCATAAAATTCCAAATTTAATATGCTTAATAGTTGTCATTATTTCTCTTTATACACTTTAGAAAAATTGACTAAAAAAAATAATTTGTTTTGAAATATTTTTTGATAGTTAAATCATATTATATATACCTTGAAATGTTTCCATATTAAGAAATATATAATCTTCTTATGTACAATAAATTAAATCAAACCATAATTTATACTATATTTTTAGACCACCCTATCATAAAAAAATTCTCATTAATACATAAACTAAAAGATATAATTCAAATTTTATCTATAAAATATTGATTGTAGTGCATTACAAATTCAAAATATACATCATGTGGGGTCCGTTTAATGGAAATACAAGAATTGGACCCAAAAAAACATTTGAGGTATCCAAATTGATTGTGATGAGGGTCCAATGATTCCTAAAAAATAGATATGTAATGAAAAAAAGAAAAATATATTTTATAATTATATTGTGGAGTTATATCCCTATATTGTAGGCATCATGAAGATTCTATCATCTGTTATTTTATTTTCCATCACCCCTATATAGTGAATATTTTTTCTGTTGAATTTATTTGAATTCAAAATAACTTTTATGTGTATAAATGATACTAGGATTAATGAGTCCAAATTGTGCTTCAAAGAGTTTTACCTTTATATAATAGTAATATATACTCCTATAAAAAATATGAATAGTTATTAACTTAAATGAAAATAATAGATCATTTTTTGATAGATGTATTATGAAAATGTACCTCATATATATATATTCACAACTGAGACTATCATCCCATTATATTTGATAATATCATTTATACTCTCCAGACTAACTATGTCTGTAATGAAATCTAAAATATTTCTTCACCATGTTGAACTTATGACATATTTTCATCATTTAATGTTGTGTCTCCATGAAATGTTAATGTTAATATATGTGGCAGTGGAACTGGTGGGGAGAAGGTACTCCGAGAAGGTCCCTTTAATTTCTTGGTTGAATCGCTAAATTTTCCTGATTCTAAATTCTATTTAACCATAATTTTATTCGTATGTAATACCATACCTCATTTACAAACATTTTTCATCAATTGTTGATTTATTTTCATTTGATAAAATTTTAAAGACATACCTCATGTATCTTTATAAGATTAAACATCCATGTTTTGAAAGTTATAATGACACTATCAACCATGGTAACATCAAAATCATTAAGAAAAATGGGATACTTAGCACCAGATCTGTGATATACTTCAATATCCATTCTCATGTGATATTTTAGGAGTTTTTTTGTTGTGGTGAATGTCTCCTAGTATATTATAAACCATACCCATCACAACAAGGTGACACATGGGTGTAAATAGATAACCTAAATAATTTAGGAAACATAAATGTATCATAAGTTTTTGGATTCACATTTAGGAGAAAGAGTAATGAAAAAAATATATTACCTCATGTAAGGTAGGTGGTTGAGGGGAATGAAAATCCTTAAAGATGGTCGAGTTATTTGGCTGTTTATGTAGGAATATTTGTTCCATTGTCGGTTATCTTTGATCCTTTCACATATATTGGCCACCAAACTAGACTAAATAGTAATATCTTTCCAAAAAATATATTTTTTCCTTCATTCCTTTCATCATATCATATGTTTCTCCCTTTGGATTTTCCTTCTTGAAATATATTCGAGGTGATTGTACAAAACCTATACCTCTAACGTGACCATATTAACTTGGATACTTCAAAGCTACTGAAAGTAGTTTTTCTTTTGGGAATACTTGATGAAGATTATATGTCAAAACTATATAATTAATATGAATATATATAGTTATTTTTATGTAATATTTTTTAAATCATAAATTATTTTTAGTATTTCATACTTACACATGATTCCCATACTTCTTGTGTGTTTTCATCAAATAGATTACCCTATTAATTTACATGGGCCTCCTTCCATAGCACATGATGTGAGATTTAAGTGTCTTTGGATTTTGATTCATTAATATGAATATAAACAAAGGAACATTTATTATTTTATATGATATTAAAATTTTATTGTAGTCTTAAAATAAATAAATTTTTCTTTTCAAGTGAAGTTTACCCTATACTTTCTTTATGGTATGGGTATATTAGTTTTTTCTTCAGGTTTTATATTTTAATCACTCCATTAATGTTTCATTAATTAACAATTTTGAATCAAAGTAGATAAAATAAATAATGTAAAATAAAATATTATATAATACAATGTGCCTAAAATTATTTCCCATCACAGTGAACAATTAAATATTTTCATTTTTCTTTGTTTTTAATTTTTCCATACATAATTGGTGGGTGGGGACTTACTTTCCCCTCAGCATCCCTGAGATGATGATTTATAAAAAGTCTCTAGAAGCCTCTAAAATATTTTCCAATGAAATTATGACACATTGATTTTGAAAATAATCTAAAATAAATGAACACTATAAGGGATAATGAAAAGTATACTAATGTTACATTATATATTTTTTCAGTAAAATAGAGAAATTATATCATAACATTAACTAAATATCTTCCCAAAGGGTTTCCTTTAATGCAGGGAATACTTGGAGGGACATATCTATATCAATTGGAATATTTATTCTCATTGTGAGCCCAACATAACTAATGAACATTAACTTTTTGGGGCCAATAGGCTAGACATTTGATTCAAAAAAACTTCAAATTTTATACGTTTTCTTATAAAAGTTATGATTTTGGTTAACATAGTGATGATATGTTGTTATTTTTTTTCATAAACATGTTGTTGATCCACTAATAAATTCATAGTTTCAACATCAATCATGTGTTATTCCTCAGGTTCAGTAACATCATCATGTACAAACTTTATTATCTACAAGAGTATTCAAAAATTTAATTTAGATTATATAAATGAAATAGAGAACACATAAAATTATAAAGCAATGCATAATATATTAAAAAAAACATTAACATGATCACCAATATCTCTTGTATTTCATTAAATGTTGATGGGATTTGGATCCCATATCAAGTATCCAAATCCTCTCTTTGCGGTCCCCTATAACATACAAGGCATTGTTTACATTGGGACATCTATGAAATAATTGTGATCTCCCAATGAGAGGTTCATCCTAAATTAATTTTTCATCAAACCCAGTAGTTGTTTTAGTAACCAACAGGGCAATTTACTATTAATTTTTTTTGGATGTGAGACACAAAATAGCTTCTCTACTTGTGATTCCATTAGAAATTGATCTTCCTCATACCCCCCTCAATGAAATTAACCTTAATGAAGATCAATTAATTAAATTTCATTACACACCTATTGTCAACCAATTTTTAATGGAAAATTTTATCCTAAAATGAGGTATAACCCAACTCCTATATCAGTTTGATGATGCTGAAATAAGACATATTCACATAAATGGGATTTTTATCCATGGAATCAGATATGTGAATCACTTTTGTTACAATCATAAATCCACTATATTTCATTGTACTGTGTTTATATTGTTCCTTTGTATAGAACATATGACCATTAATTAAATAACCAGTGTAAGATATAATATTTACATTTGGTACCTTGGATAGACATCAAAGAAATTTGATAATTAAATTCAGGTTTTCAGTTAACTCTTTTTAAATATGGTCTTAGAATAATACAATAAACTATTTATTATGTTTAATTTATATCCATACTTCACCCTTCATCATATTCAAATGTCTATGAATCAATTTTTGGGCTCGAAATTATGGACAAACCTCTGTACAGTTATAAAAAATGTAAAGGAGATCTTTTACCCACTCTGCGATGGTAATTGTAACAAAAAATCTTCCATAAATTCCTTTTCCCATAAGGCATCCACTATGATTAGATTTGGGGAGATTGTTGCTATCAACATCTGATAGGTAATAGATACATAATTTAATTACCTTTTAAACAATAACTACTACAAAAGAGGCCTTTAACAATATTGACATTTATCAACGCTAGCAAAATGTGTTGATAAAGTTCATCTTTACTAGTGCTAAAATAAGCACTGATAAAGGGTTCCCTTTATGGGTTCTAATAAAGTGCTAATGAAGGGTACCCTTTATCAGTGATTTTTTAGTGATGATAAAAGGAAACCTTTATCAGCGCTTTATTTTAGCATTAATAAAGGTTACCATTTATCAATGATTTTTTATCACTAATAAAGGGTATCATTTATCAGAGCTTTATTTTTAGCACTGATAAATGGTACCCTTTATCAGTTCTCTTTTAGTGCTGATAAAGGTCTAGAATAAAATGAAATAAATGAATAAATATTTTTTTAATAATTTTATTAATTAAACAATTTTTTTTAAAGATGTATAAATTGAATATACATATATATAAATTTTAAAAATTAATAAATATTATATATTAAAAATATAGATATGTAAAATCAATAAAATGAAATAATTAAAAAAATAAAAGTCTAAAATGAGAAAATTATGAAAAATATTAAACATTTTATTAATAAAATAATTATTGATGAAAATGAATAAATTTAGTTTACATATATATAGACTATAAATATTAATAAATTTTCTATTTTAAATATAGATTTATAAAGTGAATAAATTGTAATAATTGGACAAAAAAATTTAAAATAAATAAATTACAAAATTATTTAAAAATTTATTAATGAAAATTTATTAATAAAAATGAATAAGTATAATATATATATATATATATTAATTATAAATAGTAATTAATAAAATATATTAAATATAAGTATATATATAATGAATAAAATGTTATAATTAAAAACATATTAATGAAATATTCATTTTTACTATTGTTTGATTTTTTAATTTAACATATATAAAATGTCGTGTGTTATATTGATTTCACACACAAACACACAGACACACACATATATGTAATTAATTCATTTTTAAATACAACTTCACATAAATATATTTATGTAAATAATGAAATCTTATATAGAAACATATAGACCTAATATTTATGTAATTCAAATTTTAGTAAATTTTATAATTTCATTATAACATGATACATTTAATATATTATGTTTTTAATTTGTCAAATTTATTTATTTATTTTTAATACTATTATATTTAGGGTATTATTTATTTATTTTTAATATTTTCTATTTTTTATTTTTTAATTTAATTTTGAATTTGATCATTTTATATTATTTATTTATATTTATTTATTTATTATTTTAGTATTTTCAATATGTATTAATCTTTAATTCAATATATATATCCTTATTTTTTAATAATTTATATTTAATTAATAAAATATATCCATTTTTTCAATATTCTAAAGTGTACTCATTTTGAATTTTTCAATTTCACTCATTTTTAAAATACATGTATTTATGATTATATATCCACTAATAATGTTACAAATATATATTTAAATAAATATTTATTAATAAATATATTTATAAATGAATATTTACAATATTTATAAATTTGAAAACTTATAATTATTATAAATAAATGTATATTATTTTTTAAATAAGTATTTGTATAATTTTAAATAAATAATTATATATTTAAAAAATTATAAAATTATAATACATTTATTTAAATAATTACAATTATAAATTCTTTATGAGTTCTAAATTTTTAGTGATGATAAAAGGAATATTTATCAGTGTTTTTCTAGCACTGATAAAGATTGATCTTTATCAGTGCTAAAAAAGAACTGTTAAAAGAAATCTTTATCAGTGGTAAAATGTTAGTGCTGATAAATATGTCTTTAACTAGTGATTTTTTAGCATAGATAAATATTCATTTTATCAGCTCTTATCTATTTAGTGATGATAAATGTGATCTTTATTTGTGTTTTTTTGAAAGTGTTGTTAAAAGTGTCCCAAATCTATTTAAAATAAACCTACCCATGACTCAGTCACTCACGATTCTCAAGTTCTCATGAAAAAACACTATTACCGGCATGACTCCTCTACGCTCCCTTAGAAAAAACAAGGCGAGAATCTAACGTATGTTATTTTCAACTATTCCTCTATCATTGTTTGGTTTTTTTAGGTTCCACAGTTTTCGTTTTTTCACTGTTCTTAACCATGATGTACCCTATATCTCTTCTCCTAACCACTGAAACAAAAAAAGTGGTTCTAATTCATTTTTTTCTTCAGAGAAAATGGTTTCAAATAATGAGAAGGATGTTTTCATATGGTAAGGTCAATCAACATATGTTTATGGACCTGTATAGATAAATAAAATAGATTTTTCCCCACATGATACTACTTTAGTCTAGAAAAATAATACATGAGGTTATGAAATCTAGGAGTAAAATATGAAATAGAAAAATAAGAAAAATGTCTTATTTGTTCCTACCCAGTCTATAACATCTCATGTGGCCATTTCTCACTCTCATCTAACTAAAATATATCTATAATTTTTTATCTTTTCTTTATTTAATTATCATCTATATTCCTATAATAGAGTCCATAAATTACCATTATTCTTCATTTTATTCACATGATCGTGCTCCAAATTTTCAAGAGATTCTCTTAAAAATTAAAATAAAGGCACTCACGTCTTTTTCAGGGTCCAATAATCCAAAATCCTTCATCTAGTAATGTAACTCTCTCAATGAAATCAACAATCGATCGAAATCATCATCACAAGAGTGAAAAAAATAAAAGAATCAAATGGAACAATTCTATTGTCCATAGTGGATAAGGACATTCAATAAGAATTATATAATTTTTAGTAGAAGTCAGAGGAAGATGAATCCCTATGGATGGAGGACCATAAGTCCAAGGAAAATACCATACAAATAGTTGATCTGTAAGCCAGAGGAAATCAAATTCCCCCTCCACCTACAACCTATTACCATATTTATTATTCTTAGCTACTTCCAATATCCCCAACAACTATATATAGGAAATTAAAATTCTACCCGTAGTCATTACTAACCTTACCCACACATAGAAAACCCTTCCCCCACATTCCCATCAGAATTTCTCTATGAGAAACCTCTCTCAGTCTTGAAATCATTGAATTTATTATTCCACTATCTAGATGCCTAATTCACTCCCTATAGATTCCACTTCATCTATTACAAAAATTCCATATTCTAATTTTCCTCAAAACTAGCTGGTATCTTCATGTAGGTTTTTGGAATAGAAAAAGCTTGTGGATGGCATTTTCAACTCTAACTTTTAGTAATAATGTATGAATATTAATTTTTAGATATTATTAAAAATTCATGTCCAATTAAAACTATAGATTACTTTACTAAAAAAAATTCCATAACAAGGATCATAAAATGTGTTTTATAATTAATTTATAAGCATATATAGAATTACCTCAACATGTAGTTATATTTTTTAATGATATGGTGAACTAGATTTCATTATAGTATTTTTGAGCTACTGGATCCATGTACATAATCACTCTAGGGATCACATGGGAAACACAATCTCTAAACATCATGGGAACCACAATCTATCTCTCTTACTTACCTATACCTACACAATGCCACCCCTAATCCATAAACTCATTCCTACTTCATATGATACCACTGAAAACTATATCTCCATTAACTGTTTTAAACGAAGAATACAACACATAATAGTTTTAAGAAACATAAATAACTTTTAATAAAAAAGGACCATGGGTTTCAAAAATAAGGTTGTGTAAATAAGGATTCATTTTGGTAAGATATATATACAATGCAATACAATCCATGCATAAAAGTCCACAATTGCTTGAATATTTCATGAAAACTATTACTATCCTGGACATAGATATAATACTTCAATACTAAAATACAACTAACCTTCACTAACTTTATTTAATCCGTCATCAGATGCTTGATTTTCTTCCATCTCTTGTTGATGGATTTGAATCCCTTAATCAAAATACCCTTCCTACCATCATTGTGGTTCCAAAGATAATTGATGAAATACATCCCACTCAGATTATATTCATTATTCTCTACCAAAGCTGCTAACACGGATTTGAATACCGCATATCCCAACTCATTCTTCAACTCTTTGATCCTTTTATCCTCTTCATTTACTACTGCCCGAGAACGCAAAAAATTAAACCTAAAAATTTATCAAAAAATAATGAATGAATTTGTTTGGTTTTTTGATATGGATTCTCTTATGTGACTCACTCAGTTACTTTTGAAACCAATTCATCAAAAATTACATTTAGTTTGAATGAGCTCACATTAGATCCTATTAGAACTCTGCATTTTAGAATAATTGGACTATAATATTACTATCATAAGTGAACTCCTGAAAATAATCATGTTGCGCAATTTTATGTGAAAAAAGACACCAAACACACCTTTTTTTATCTCTCCCCCCTCCAACATGATAAATTTAAAAGGGTTCCTATCTTAATCTCAATGGTATTCCTCCCATAATGAGAAGATCTCTCTAGCCATTTTTTTGGATTCTTCTTTAAGATACTTTCTCTTAGAATCTTAGAGAAATGGATGGTTTTCAAGATCTCTCATGTACCTTAAAAGAATACCACCACAAGTTTGATCTCCACTAAAACCTTACAAAAAAATAAACATTTAAGAGGAAGTGTCAAACAATAAATTTTTGTGAGTGGAAATAAATGAATGTGAGTTGAATTCATGTAGATTTGAATGTTCATTCCTTCATTTTTTAAATTATATATGTTATAATACATAATTAAAATTGAATTTATGTTATTTTTAAACCTCATTGGAAACTTTAATTTCATCTCTTGAACAATTATTATTACATTTTGTTGCTTGAGGCTCATTCCCCATCTCTTCTATGTTGTTTGAACTACTATGAGAAGTAATCATTGAAAATAATCACTAGTACTTGGTATGGGAGGAATTTTTGTTATAGTAGTTCAAGAAACATAGTTTTATATCCACAAAATATGGGGTAAAAATTTCAAACAACAAAATGAAGTAATAAATGTTTGAGAGGTATGTCATCAAGGAACTTTGGAACCACAATGATGGGAGGAAGGCTATTTTGAAATAGGGAGTCTGATCCATCATCAAGAGATGGAATGGAATCCAGTTTCTCAGGAAGGATTAAATAAAGGAAGTGAATGTTAGTTGTACTAGAGTATTGAAGTATTATACCTCTATTCAAGATAGTATCAATTTTCATTCAAGATTTATGAAAATGTAGACTTTTATGCCTGGAGTGTATTGTATTGTTGTTATTGAAGACAAATTAAATGTTTTACTACTCATGCAGACAATTTCTTCTGCACATGATTATGTTACCAATCCTGAGGAAGAATATAACGTTGATGATGACATTGTGGAATTATTAGGGGATTGACAACATGTTGATGAAAAAAATAATAATTCATCATAATATTTGTTAATACAATTATCAAGTTAAGAAGTCATGGTATAAAATTTAAGGTTGGTTATAATCAACGCAACCAAACTATTGACCCCAACAATTCAATATTCTTTAGTTATCTTGGGTTCACAATAAGGATAAATTTTCTGATTGATTTTGATTCATGGTGACGCATCCAAACTGTAACGAATGAAATTCTTTGGAAATATATAATAGTAATGTTACAATATACCTTCCCTATTTTACTGAAAAATTAAAAAATGAAACCATGATTTAATTTTCATTATTCCTTGTAGAGTTTGTTTATTTTAGAATATTTCCATAATAAATTTGTCTTAATGGCCACTAGAAAATCCCATAGAGGCTTCTAGACAATTCTAATGAATTTAAATATTAGGTATGTTTAGGGGAAAATAAAGCACCACCCACTAGTTAGTTATGTACACATTATAAAGCAGGAAACATGGACTTCTTTTATCAATAGTCATAATGAGAAATCATCTCAATTGCATTGCCATCGATAATATATTATTTTACATTATTTATTTTATCTAACTTGATTCAAAATTAATAATTTATGAAACATAAAAAATGTGGTGAAAATAAAGAATATGCATGAAAACCAATGTACCCCTATGTAAAAGCAAGGATGGGGTACACTTCATTAGAGAAGAAATTGGTATGTATTTTAAGTCAACAATAAAAGTTTAATTATGTGATATGAAACAAAATATGTTATGTTGTTTATATTTATATTGATGAATAAAAATCTAAAGCCACTTTTATCCAATTTCGTGTGACATGGAAGGAGTCACTTGTAAATAAGGAGGGTAAATTAGTTGATAAAAACACAAATATAGTATGAGAAACATGTGTAATTATGACATAATTTTAATTCATTATGATTTAGAAAAATATTACATAAAAATATATATTTATGTTTATATTTTTATATGGTTTATACATAAGAATCAATAATGACTGTTCTGGAAGAAAATATACTTTCAGTAGCTCTAAAGTGGCCCAAAAAATAAGTTCACATTAGAGGATTAGGTTTTGGAGTCTCTCCTAGAATAGATTTTGAGAAGATAAAACCAAATGAAGATATATAAAATATTGTGAGAATATTTAAAACACAAATAGGCTTACCATAAGATATTATTTTGAAGTATGGTTTGGAAGACCAATGTATAAGAAAGGATCAAAGCGAATCAGTGGTGGAACAAAGATCTGCACATGAACCAAATGTTCCCCCCAACCACACACCTTACCCTTGGTAATATTTTTTCATTACTCATTCCCCTAAATTTTAATCAATAAAATTCTAATAACATTATATTACAAAAATTATACTAGGTACAGTTGTATGTGATTTGTATCTGTCAACACCCACGAACCACTATGTTGTGATGGGTACATTGTTTAATATCCCAGGAGAAAAAATACATCATTAAGACATCCCAAAAGGTCACATGGGAGTGGGTATTGAGGTATCTCCTGAGAGGACTAATAAATTTCATGTTCCACTTGATGGTCTGGATATTACAATGGTAGTTGATGCTATTAAATCTTTTATAGAATTACCATCTATTATTATAAAGATACATGTGGTATGTATCTAACAAATTTTTTTATATAAACAATCTATAACAGTTGATGATAAAATATATAAAGTGTGTTATGTTATTATAAATGGATAATTCAATAGAGAAATGGAAGGTTGAATCAGGAAAATAATATGAATCAACCAAGAAAACAAAATGACCTTCCGAGAGTACCTTCTCCCCACCAATTTCTGAGAAACATTTATTATCATTATTACTTCTTGCATAGAACAAATTTAAAGATAAAACTATGTATTAAATTGAATATAGAGAATAAATATATTAAGATTCCTTGAAATATGTAATTGGTCGTAAGAATCTAAATGATATTTTCAAGCATGAATGGATGGGCATCTCAGTTTTGAATATATGCATAAGGTACATTTTCATAATACATATTTCCAAATAGGGAGATAATATGTTTATTAAAGTTAATAAATATTCATATTTTGTACAAGAATTTATATAACAACTATATAAATGGAAGATCATGTGAAGAATGATTTGGCTCATTAATCTCTATATCATTTCTACGGTAGAACTTACTTTGGATAAAAAAACTGAGAATAAAAAAGATTTGTTACTCAATGTTTTTAATAAAAAATCATAAGACAAAATTATGATTATAATGAAAAGTAAAACTCTACAATCTTATCACTTAAAATATATTTTTAATTTATACATTAATTAATTGTTTTTGCTTTTTTGGGTGCACTAGATGTTGTTTGTAATCAATCTAGATACCTAAAATATTTATTTGTTTGGATCTAATGTATGGATATGAAACCAAATGACCACACATGATGTGTATTTTGAATATCTAATACACTGGAATAAAGATTTTATAGATAAACTTTGAATTATGTGTTTACTAGGTGTTTTAACAAGAATTTTGTTATGATAGGGAAATTTATTAAAATAGGGAAGATCATGGAATAAAATTGAGCTCTAAAGGGATAAAGCCTGTGAATTACTAAAATTGGAAACAAATTAAGGAATATATAAAAATATTTAACTACCAAAACATTTCAAATTAATTTAATTATTTTGATTAATGTTTATGCAGTGCATAAAACAAGACAATGACATCGATTGTGGATATTATGTTTCGAAATTTATGATAGAAATCATAAATCATGAATAGAACACTATCCTCAAAACGCAATTTCTGAAGGTAATTTCAATTTCATTATATATATTTCATAATAATATTTTTTTTATATTTTCTTAGTACTATAAATATTTATGACAACCTAGATACTCAAAACAAGAAATAAATTTGTTTAGAGATGAGTGGACAACATACTTTTTTTCAAAATGTATGCTGAGAAAAAATCTAGGCGATTACTTGCTATATTTGTGATCTATTATGATTTATGACTTTAAAAATATATTTGGGGTGTGAAGAATTAGTGTCAGAATGATTATACATTATTTTTATCTCTTTCTCAAGGATAATTATAATGGAGGAAATCAGTTTTCTTAAAAGTACTAACATACAAATGCGTTCAGATTGTCATGATAATTTGGGACAAGGATTAATAATTCATTTTTGATATACATGTATCAGTAACATATAAAACCCGCACCTGATGACTCCTGTATGACTTAAAGTGTGTGTTTCCAGTTTAAAATGAAATTTTAGTAAAAAATACATATGGTGTACTCAAAACCAAGGAAACACATTTATATTATTTTGATACTTTACCAAAACAATCCACATGGGATGTGTATGAATCTTCCAAACCTCAATCCGATGCATGGTGTGACCAGTATGACTCAAAGTGTGTCTTTTTATTCAAAATTGACAATATTTTTAGAGAAAAAATAACTAACATTCTCACAATTGAGAAAAACATTCAGATTATTTTAGTACTTTAGGAAAACGATCCATAAGTCATTTGTGATGTTTAGAAATCATCCAAACCTCAGTCTGATGCATGATATGACCAGTATGACTCAAAGTGTCTTTCATCAGTTTAAAATTGTCAATTTAATACAAAAAAGTGTCACAAATTGAAAAACAAGAAAACTCCCTCTTATTTTCCTAATAATTGGGTTCAATGATTCATAATTCATTTTTGATGCGTATGAATTAGTCTCATGACAATCCCATACAAAATGCCACCTGTATGACTCAAAGTGCATGTTTCTAGTTGAAAATGACATTTTAGTAAAAAAATCAAGAGGCACAATCAAAACCAAGGAAAAACATTCTAATTTTTTTGACACTTTTTAAAAAAAATCCATAGGTCCTTTGAGATATATAGGAATTATCTGCACCTTAATACGATGCACAGTGGGACCTGTATGACTCCTAGTGTATCTTTTTATTCAAAATTGACATTATTTTTAGTGAAGAAACTACTAAGATACTCAAAACCGAGAAAACCATTCATATTGTTTTTATAATTTAGGAAAACACTACATAAGTCATTTTTGACATGTCAAAATTAGCCACACCTCAATCCGACCCACAATGTGACTGGTAAGACTCCAAGTGCGTCTTTTTATTCCAAACAAGCATTAATTTTAATAAAAAAACAACTAACATACTCAAAACAAAAAAAACTCATTCAGAAATTTTTGGTATATTAAAAAATGATCAATATATCATTTGTGATGTGTAGAAATTAGTCGCACCTGTCACAACCCATCCCCCCGGGGCCCGTGCCGTGACGACCCCAGGCCCGCCTTCCATTGGCAAGGGGTTGGCGACTAACACCGAAAAGAAATATCTGTAACCACCCAAAGTTTCATTAATGGAAATCCCTCTTGATCTAATTAAATGTCTCTTTATGTTTATATAAAATGTCAACTTCATTGGTTTTATGTTAATAATTTTTGAACATTGCTAATATAGCCGTTGAACAGTGATCACATGATTAGTATAAATATAGGGCTGTAACAAATCCAAATTTACTTAGACAAAGGAAGCGATGGCCTCATCCAGTAGAATTGCCCCATACAAAGCCCATTTGTCTGATCTCAGAAAAGAGGTGGCATCCTTGGGCTTCACTCCTGACCAAGCCCAAGCTGAGTTTCATCATGTCAAGCTCAAATGGGATCGTCTACGGGAGAAGTGGAAGTTGATAGAAATTACCACTCGAGCGATGTTATCCGAGCCACCCCAAGAGTCTGTCACCAATGAACACCTTACCCTTAGGTCTTATGCAGCTGTTTTAAGGGGTTATGTAAAAAATAAATAGTACCATGTTCATGTACATTATTTTTTATATATAATAATGAATATACTTTATTTTCATTATTGATACATTGTAAATAGTTTTTAAAGTACAAATAATGTTTTAGTTATTATTTAATTAAGAATTATATTTTATTAAATTAAGGGATTTTTTAATTAAATAATATTTTAAAAAAATATTATTATTATTATTAAATTAATTTTTATTAAATATAAATGATCTTATAATTTTATGAATGCAATTGTAATTTTTATTAAGGTTTGAAAGCCATTTATGTCAAAACCCGTGAAATTTCGATAAATGTTGGTTTTTATTTTAAAAGTGAAAATTAACATATTTATAAAATTATTTAGATAAAATAAATTTTATTTCTGGAATCAGGACGTCGAAATTATCCAACGGTGAATTTTTTATAATTTTCTGAGACAGTGAAATTTTTGGGTAAAAATTAAATACCATTTAAATACATAATGTGTTTTATGACGTCATAATGAACCAATAGTGATGTAATAAAATATTATAAGCTTTATGTTCTTCCAATATATGTTTCACCATTAAAATAATGTGATTTTGGGTTTTTTTGACTTACTTTTCAAAGCATTAATGGACCCCTCAAGACTTATTAAACACCTTGTCTTTTTAAATTCTTTTCCATGGGAGTGTGACTCACCTCCACATTAGCAACCCTATTATTTTAAGAAGTTCGGACTTTTCCCTTATAAAATATTGTTTTTCTATTCCCTTTTCCAAAAACCATGGGAAAAACCATGGTACGGTTTGTGGTTTTGATTAATTTAATGTAAGAGGTCCCAAACCTAAATAATAAAGAATTCCCTCACCTTTCCTATATAAACCCACCCAAGCTCCCACTTTATCCTCAATCAAAGCCTTTGGAGTTCATAAAACCTCTGCCCTAATCTCTCTATAATCCTCCCAAGTTTCCCCAAGCTCCCAAGAAGCCTCTCACAAGCCTCTCTCTAGCCTTTGGAAGCACACTTCCAAGTAAGGGTTTTTTCTTCCTTTCTCATTTTTGTCGAATTTTCTTTAAGTTGTTTTGGCCTTTTAATTTCAATTATGAATGTTGAGGTATGGTTTCCCACCTACCTAATACTTACCTATTTATGTTTTAATGATGGGATACCCCTTTATCTCTCATTAAATGCCTCCCATGTACACCCGTTACTATGCCGAAATTCCAAAAGGAACTTCTGTCTCTTCATTTACATTCAAGCAATAACTTTGTATCATGAATCTAAATTCCATTAAAATTGTTGGGAAATTTATCTATATGACCTCCTTAATGTCCATTACATTTAAATATTATGATTAACCCCTATCTCTATCATCAACCATATTTATTAATTCTTATGTCACGCCGTTACACTGCCGAAATCGCACTGATTTTATAAGCCAATGCCATTGTGTAGTGAATACCATGCCCATTTCTCCATCAAGGGTATTCACCTTTATTCAACTTTACTTATTGATTATAAAGTTTCATGTATTAATTACACATTCCTTTATCGTGAAATAAATGATTATGTTTTATGAATCCATGTTTTATGATCCATGTGGCACACTTATACATGAAATGAAATGTTTAAGAAGGGTGCACCCTTATAGTGCTCTAATGCACTGGGTAAAGTATAGTATCATGATACGTCATGTGAAATGAGTGTTTAATCATTCTAATTCAAGTGCAATGAGGGTTTACTCTTGCTTTATGTGCAATGAGTATTTACTCATTCTCTATGTGCAATGAGCCTTGGCTCATGCTAATTCCATGTTAAGTGTTGTTGCCACATTTCCATGTTATGATTATCATGATTTATCATGCCTTTATGTTCATGTTTCTCTTATGATCTATTGATATGCCTATTTTCTAACATGTATTTTACTCCTCATGTTATTCCATGTGTACTCCCTTACTGGGCTTTATAGCTCACCCTTTTCTTATGCATGTCCTCAGGTTATCCCATGCAATGCTAAGTACGAGGGAATGTAGTGGTCATGTAAAGGAAGTTTTAAATAAAGATGTTGTATTTCATGTTTTAAGTTTTTATGTAATGATCCTAATCCCCAAAGACACTAAACCTCTAGATATTCTTTGTTGTATCAAGTGAAGTTTTATGTAATAAATCATGTTTAAGTTTGTAATAAAAGAAGGGTTGTCATAATATCCCTATAATCAGAATGAATTGTCCTTAAACCTGTGAAAAAACACAAACCAAGAACACAACAAGAAGCAACCACGAAGTAAACTGCTATAGTAAAAAGTGTACTGGAATTAAAGTGGTCGGGATATAAGACAAACAGAAAACTACAAGTACAACTGAAAAGAGAAAAAAACTCCGGGATCATCCACCGAGGATCCTACATGAAGGGTAGGTACAGATCGTCTCCACATCACTCCAAGTTAGCCCGTCTCCTCTATGTACTGCCTGGTCCTAGCCCCCTCAAGTATCAGCCTAGTTGCTCATCATCTGCACAAGACACAATAAGGTGCAGGCGAATCCCATGCAGGAGTGAGTATAACAATACTCAGTAGGGACCCCGGGACACCTAAAGGTATGAAGGAGTTCCACAGTGGAAAAAACAAAAGCAATAACTTAATTAAAAATCCCAAAGCAATAGTCATCTCACACCAGTTATAAAACTCATAAATTAAGAATATAGATGATTGTTCTTAAGCTATATCATCTTATCACATTTAGAAGTTCCTCAAATAATCCACAAGAAGTTATTCTATTATCAATTTAGTCTTGGATATGATTCGTTTTTCCACTATGGGCTACTGTAAGGTGAGTCCTTGTTGGGTCATGCTACTGCTGATCCACACAGGGTCGCTAGAATACTGATCCACACAGGGTCGCTATGATGCTGATCCAGAGAGGGTCTCTATGATGCTAATCCACACAAGGTCACTTTGGTGTTGATCTAGATAGGGTCGCTATGTTCCTGATCCACATATGGTCTCTAGATTATGATCCACATAGGGTTGCTATAATGCTGATCCACACAGGGTCTCCATGTTGCGGATCCACACAGGGTTGCTAGATGATGATCCATATAGGGTCACTAGGATGATGATCCACACAGGGTCACTATGTTGCTGATCCACATAGGGTTTCTTGATTCTGATCCACATAGGGTCACCAGTATAGAGTTAGGGATGATTATTCGTACAACTAGATCATCCCACTCTGGAGTTTCTGATGATGACCCGTATTGGTCGCTTTTCTTCTACATGACACAACATGCTACTAGATTCCTGATAATATCATGCTTGATTCTTGGAGAACCATTCCTCAAGCCATCATTCATGTTTCAACTAGTATGAAGTTCCAAAAAAATCATACCCAAGGGACCACCCGTCATAGGGGTGCCAACGTGATGGACATCGCGTCAATCAGACACCTAGTCTGTGAGATATGGGCACTTTTGTAAAAGGGGCCCTGATTGAATTAAATTCAAATCCAACCCAATTCATACATAAAAATCCACCAAAACTCACTTAGAGTATCTCCAAAGGACCACCTTTTCAGAATTTCCCTTATGCCACAGATGGTACGTTGATCGAACACCCGGTATGTTAGTTACATCCCTTCCGTGAAATGGAGGTGATCAAACCTCAGTCCGGCCCAGGTTGGTCGGGCCCACCGGAATATGAGAAAATAACCACTTCCCAAAAGGGATCCAAACTCCACTGACAATGTTTCAAACTGACACCCGGTTCGACAGTTACGTGCGTTTCATTGTTCGGGGTCCGGTTGGGTTTGGGGCTGGTCCGACTCGGTCAAACTAGCCCAACGCAATGGGTCTCAGGGTCTACCTCACCCCGCTTGGGTCCGACCCATTAAGGGTCGGCTTGGTTCACTGGGTTCGGCCCGTTGGGGTCAGCCTTATTCGGTTCACTGGCCCGGGCTGTGATTGGACCGACCCGCCAAGTGGGGTTCGGCCCACCCACACTTGCCTGCCGGGCCACGGGTTCAGCCTGGGCTGCTGGGCGGGTCTGGACCGCTTGTCTAGCTCGCATCCGACTCGGTCCGCCCAAAGGTAGACCGTTGTGTCCCGATGGCCTCATAGTTGTAGGCCATTTCGCCCAGCTAGTGGGGCATTTCCCCACCACATTAAACGCTCGGTTGTTTGGATGACTGGGTTTCGCCAAAGCGGCGGGGTGCGGGCCACGCCGCATTATCCTTCTATAGCATGTAGGCCACATCTTCTACTGTCGGCGGTGCCTGTGGGCTCCACCCTTATACCACGTAGCTGGCTCGGGCCGACTGCCCTTGGACACTAAGGCGTAAAATGACACACCGCTTTCCACAGCACACAACCGGTCGTCATGGGTCCCTTCCGGCCACCGCCAGCTGCCACCGACAAGGTGCGATGACTATTTCTTCCACAATCCACCAAACACACTTTGTGGGTCCATTTTTGATGTCGTTAGTGCCTAAATATCTTCTGGGATACCACCATCATGGAGAGAACCACTATTTTGTGTTTCCGTCGAATTGCAAATTTTCTCCCAAATTTCACATCAAGAAAGAATTGGGGGAGGGTCTAGGCCTTGTTAGTTTGGCCCGCACCGTCCACATTAAATGATAATAAGTGGGAGAAAATTTAATTCATCAAATAAAACCTCAAAATATACTCCCTACCTGGAAGAGACGTTCCATGATGATGATCGACAGAACCTCCTTCGTCGTTGTCATCAGTTCATGATTCGGTGGTGCTCATCACCACTCGATGAAACCAGTCTCATCCTCCATGTGGCTGGTGTCGTGGTACTTTTCCAGAGATTTTTCACTTGGTGAAGCTGTGCTAACACTCCACCCCGATCTCTATATAAATAGGATAGGGGGAGGGTTAGTAATACACGTGGAATTAATGGGGTTCATTTAGTTAACAAACCTTCCAAATTCCAATAGTGCAGTTACAAGAATAAAGGGGAGTCAATCCATTTAATTTCTTGACAAGTCTTTGGTCCCGCCACCACCGCTCGTCCGATGGAGGAAAAGAAAAAGAGATATAAAATAACATTATTATTTTATTATTATTTTAAATGTCCAAAATCTATCTTTTTCTCCCAACCTTCTATGGTTGAATTGAAGCCTCCCTTAAGCAAATCCTGGTGCTGTAGATTCAACGGTGCCCTCAGATTTTTAATATGAGCACAAGTTCAAAATATAGAAAATTCCGCCCACGTGTTTACTAAAAGTACCTTAAAAAAAGTTCAGAAATTTATTTTGGGCACACCGGGCCTCAGAATCACCCGCCGTCAATTTTTACAGACTCATAATAATTCTATATATTTAAAAAAAATTACATGGAAAATCTAGGTCTTATAACACCTCTATTAGACACATGGTGTGGCCTGTATGACTCCAAGTGTGCCTTATTATTCAAAATTTTCATTAATTTTAATAAAAAATATTACATACTCTATAGTAGTGTTTTGTTTGTTTACTTGTGTTTGAAATTTTATTCCATTTAAATTTATTATTTTTATCTAATTTTTCTAATTTCTGTTGCTATTTCTGGTGATGCAGTGAGTTGTTATAACACACTACCTGACCTGTTTCTCTTACTGTAGTGTGCTGTATCGTCATACAACAGTATTCCCCATTATAAGCACTATTAAATGTGTTGATAAAGGATCCCTTTATTATCAATTCTAAAAGTATTGATAAATATAAATTTATTGGAACTTTAAAAAGCACTATTAAATATCCATTTATTTTTTCTTTAAAAATCACTGATAAAGATACCCTTTATCAACACTTTTTGAAGTGATGATAAAGGATCTCATTATCAATGATACATAAAAGAGATGATAAATGGTGTCTTTTATTAGTGTATTTAAAAGTGAGGATAAAAGTATTCTTTAACAACACTTTTATTTTCTCTAAAAAAGATACCCTTTATTATCAAGTTTCTTATGCTGATAAAAGCCTTGGCCATTTAACCACGATGAGGTAGTCAATGCTTTTCTAGTGCTGATAAAGGCCTATTATAGCACTGTTAAAGGCCTCTTTTTTAGTAGTGAATATATTGTTCTACAATATAGGCTTCTTACTGACTTTTATTCTAGACATACCCTTTCAAAATATGCACTTTTTGTTCAATGGGGTATATCCATATATAATGGGTTGGACCACATAGCTGAGCCTTATAACCAAGTGAACCATCAAGTGGACCATTATATCAAAGAATGATGATGGAAAAAAGATCTTTAATTCAAATAATATGAATAAAATATCCTTATCCATGGTTGGAAACTTTATCGGGTCTCTAACTTTATTTCATATATATTTGAAAAAGTAGTAGAGTCTGATTAATGTATCTCAAATATTTTTAGGTAGAATGAAATGTAATGTTACAGACATAAAATATTGCATAAAAAATGACATTCTTGTGATTTTAGACCATGTAAGATCTAATTAGTCATTGACATGATATTATTGATATTTTATGAATACCCCTATGGAACTTTTACACCATTAAGGAAATTGAAAATTGTAATTTTTCTTTTCTGGATAGAGTTTTATCTATTAGGGGAAGAAAATTATGTCTTTCACCCTCCATTAGTTCTAACTCTTTTCCTATCCCAATGTTAATCATGTCCAACCTAGACTTGATGCCATATTTTTTTATTAGGAACATTTAGTAATGTTCCAACAACACTATCAAATATATATATTTCCACATACATTACATCAATAAAATATTTGACGTAGAAAAAAATATAGTACAATAATTGAAGTAAAACTGATCACTTTTTGAAAACTGATTTTGTAAGGTTTTTCAAAAAATGATTACAAAAAATAGTGTCAATATATTTTACTTTCTTGAAAAATTGATCAACCATTAGTAGAGACTACGTTGAACCTTTTTCTGTATTCCCTTTGAATGATTTCAACCATGATCGATATTTATATCATTGTGTAAAAATTTTCAATTTCCTAAAAACACAGTCTTCAAGGAATGTTTCAACCAAACCGAGAGTGTGCATTCTTCACAATTGGGACACCAAAAAATTAGATTAATGTTATAGATTAATAATTATCTATAAGTAATAAATTCATTTATCATCCCATAAAAAATGGCTATCAATGTGAATTCTTCACTTCTATGAGAATCATACAATGTAACAACTGCATATCACATCAATTTCAAATCTTCTATTAATAGACCTAAATATAAATCAGTATCATTATTGGGTTATTTTTTTCCAAATATAAGAAGTTAGGATATAATGTATTTTTGATTCATGAATAATCATGGGGGAAATTTATTATTTACCAAAATAACATTCCATGTACTATGAGTACTAATATATACACCAAAGGATTTATTCCATCTATCGACAATGCAATATGAATGTTTTTCATATCATTTCTAAATTCATGATACTCAAAATAAATTTTATTCCACTAAGGAGAGTCAGTTGCGTGACATAGTTTCCCAAATTAAATTATTATATCTACATTTCATATCAATTTTCTAGTGGTTTCCAAGCATCAATATTTTCATCTCAACCTTTGAATAATAGAAAAGTACCATAAAACTTTTGAAGGATTTGATTCATATTTCTTGTATCGATTCACGCAACACTTAAGAAATTTTCTAAGTGATTAATATACCTTATGAAACAATATAAAATCATTTATATATACATGTATTTTTTAAAGATCATTCCCATTGAGCATATCATTCCTTTTGAACTATTTATTTGACAATATTACCCATTTCTTCTAGTATCATATTTGTCAAGTGACCAAGTAGTTCTGTAAAGCTTGTGTCTCTCCATTTACTATTAGCTTTCAAATTTTATAACTTCAATACAGATAAAAATGTTTTATATTTAGTACAATAGGTATACAATGGTCTCTTATCATATCTATTTAACTTCTCATACAACTTTGGATAGTCAATAAGGACATATATTATTTCCATTTTCATTTCATATATACGATCCCTGTCATGATTTACACTGGTATTCATATCAAATGATCCATAGATCGTAGTATCATCCCAAACCATATGTACATTTAATTTCTCCTTGTGTTTAGTCTAATATTTATAGATTTTATCTATTCCATGACAAATCAAATGTTATTTCAACTCTTCTAGATGAATTTGGTTTTAATAATAACTACGTAAACATGGAAAAAAGATTTGAGAAGTGTCATATGCATGATATATTTCAATACTGATAAACTCTTTAACTCTATATTCACAAATTTTTGTCACATGATTACCATACATCCATTTTTGATTTATATCTATCCAATTATGTTTATAAAATATTCATTTTGTATAATAAATAAATAAATAGACAGATGATATTCATAATCAATGGAGAAAGTTACAGATAATTCCAATAATGGAAACCCAATATTTGAGTGTTATTAGTGATGATTCCTAACAAGTTATCATTTTACACTGGAGTGAAATGAAAAGAAACACCCTAGGGTAAACAAGTGGTTGTTGGGCTAGGTTGTGGATTTGATGTTTTTTGGGATAAAAGGCGATAATTCCAGGATAGTTTTTATAACCTTGCAAGGTGGGAGTCCAACATGATAGAGGATTTGATGCTTATTCATTTCTTCACATGGTATGTGGTGGGCCATGTTGTGTTTTAGTGACATAGTGCTTAGGAACCAAAGTTGATGATCTTTTATCACATGATGAAACAATCAACTTTAACACTAGTTGAGGAAGTTCCCCAATGGACTCAGAAGGAGGCCTCAATGACTAGTCTTTATTTGAACATAACTTCAGAAAGTGGTGAGGGATGTTTGTAGTGGAAATTTGGTAGATCATTGGGTTTTGAGAGATTTTTTTGTTAAGAGTATTGGGTGGAGAAGGGTTGAATTTACAAGGGGATGAGAAAGGTATTTTTTGAATAAAATATTGAGTATTTTATTATTAATGTTAAATGTATATAATTATAAATAAATTTAAATGAATATAATTATAAATAAATATTTATATAATTTTAAATATATTTAATGAATTTTAGATATATATTTATGTATATAATTATAAATTAGTGTAAATATATATAATTTTAAATAAATAATAATTTATATAATTATAAATATATTAAAATAATTATAAAGATGTATTAATAAATATAATTATAAATATAAATTTATAATTATATCTAAAAATAAATATATTTTTAATTATATTTATAAATATATGTATATAGTTATAAATATATTTAAATAATAATATATTTATTTAAGTATATATACAATAATTTAAAACTATTTAGATAATTATATTTACATATTAATATATAAATATAAGTAGTTATAAATATTTAATTATAATTATAATAAATATTTTATCATTTAAATATATTTAATAAAAATTTATAATTATTTAAATATATCAATATTTATTTATAATTATATATATTTATATATATTTTAAAATTATATATATTTATTTATATTTATAAATACATAATTCTTTAAATATAGTAAATATACGTTTATAAATATATTTATACATAAATAAAAATATATATATTTATAAATATTTTTTTACAAATATTTTTTTATAAATATATTGGTATGTAAATGTTTGTAAATATGTTTCAGGTTCGTGAACCATATAATCGGGTTCGAGCTGGTTTCAGGTTTTAAGAATAATATCCAAACCCACCCGGGTTAATAATTAGTTAATAATTATAAAATTTAATTATATATATATATATATATAAATTATATATATACATATATATATAAAGACCTATTTTAATAAGTTATTTATATTATATCATTGATAAAACCCATTTTTATCGGCACTCTTTTCAAAGGACTCAAAAAAATTATTTAAAATAAAATAAAAAAATATTAAACTAATATCTATTAAAAATGAATAATTTATAAAAAAGTAAAAAACAAATTAAATTATTAATTAATATATATTATTAAACACATGAATGCAAAAAATGATTGAAAT
Organism: Viscum album; assembly: GCA_963277665.1. Taxonomy (NCBI): domain Eukaryota; kingdom Viridiplantae; phylum Streptophyta; class Magnoliopsida; order Santalales; family Viscaceae; genus Viscum; species Viscum album. Next base: position 1,927,175,347 of record OY728121.1, on the reverse strand, counting down.
TGAATAATTAAAAATGAATAGACTTAAAAAAAATTAAAAATGATAAGTTTTTTTAATTATAAAAAGCATTAAAAAAATATGGGTATATATTAAAATAAAGATGAATACATATTGAAAATACTAAAAAATAGTAAATAAATATGTATAAAAATATATTAGAAAATTATTAATTTAAAAAAATATAAAAATTAATAAACATTAAAAATGAAGTAATAATATTAATTGAAATAATAATAAAATTGATTAGATAAAATTTAACATTAAAAACATAATATATTAAATATTTTTCTTAGTAAATGAAATTCTAAAATGAATATTAAAATTTCATTAAATTACATAAATATTATATGTGTGTGTGTGTGTTTTTTCTGTATAAGATTTACTTAATTACATAAACGTGTTTGCAAGATTAATGTATATATATATATATATGTATAACACAAGTTTGATATATGTTAAAGTAAACAATGAAATTATAAAATATATAACCTCTATTATTGAAATATATAATAATAAGAATGAATAAATTTAAAAAATGAATATGAGTTATTATTTATATAGATTATTAAAAAAAGTAGAAATCAATATTTTTTAATATTATTTAGTACATATTAATTATATAAATTACGAACATATTAAAAAGTTAATGGTAAATGAATAAAAATGTATAAATAAATATTAAAAATAGATAAAATTACACAAATATTAGACAAAGAAAAATTGAAAATGAATAAATTTTAAAAAATATTAAAAAATAATTAAGATTATTATTGAATATATGATATTATAAAGTAATAAATTTGAAAAAATATTAAAAAGTATATAATAGTATACATTGATTAAAATTTTAAAAAATAAAAAATTTCCAATTTTAAAAATAGTACATATTAAATGTATAAATAATTTTAATAAATAAAATTATAAAATGAATATTAAAAATTAAATCAATTATAAAAATATTATGCCTATTTGTGTGTTTCTATATTAATTACGTATATGTGTGTGTGAAATTAACATACCAAAAGTTTGATATATGTAAATTTAAACATTATTAAAAACATATTAAATGTAAATAAACAAATATAAATAAATATTCAAAATAAACAAAATAAGGAAAATTAAACAAATAAAAATTGAAAATGAATTAATTTATTATATGTATATTAATTAAAAACAAATATATAGTATATATATATATATATCAATATATATTTTTATATGAAATAAGAATTTTAATAATATATAATTTTTATTTTATACACCTTTTTTATTAAATATTTTATATATTCAGTGTAAATGCATATTTAATCTTATATAAATAATATTTAATAAATATATTATATTTATAATATATATATATATATATATATGTGTATAATTTTTTTTGTGGTATATAATTTTTTTATAAAACATACCATTACCAACGCTAAAAAAAGAGACGTAAAAGTTTCTTTTATCAGTGCTAAAAAAATACTGATAAAATAACCCTTTATGAGATCTTCTTTCTAGCACTAATAATGGTATCCCCTTTATCAGTGTATTTTTTCTAGTGTTGATAAAGGGTAATGCTTGATATTGCACAATCTGTAATAGTAAAGATCCTAAAGAAGTGTGGATCCTAGGATCTAGACATTGTTCACTTATATATGCCTTCTATCATCCCATAGGCATTCTATATAGTAGTATGAAGATATCACGACTATTTGAGAGACACCCTCTTTGCCTATAAGTTTTCTACCTCTTTTTTTAGTTTTAAAGATAGTGTTTTTGATTGCTTCTATTTTCTTGCAGTTCTATTATTGATCTATTTCTTGTATAACTATATTTTTAATATTTATAAAACGAGTGAGTGTGTGTGGTTTTTATTCCATGCATGTATGTTTAAAATGGTCCAAATCATGTTAAATCTGTTATCTATTTTAATTCTTTCTTCTATCTTTTTTTAATCTTCTTTTTCATCCCAAACCTAGGTTCTGTTTTAATTATACTACTTGAACTCATCACAATTCTTCCCTCTTTTATTCTATTGTTATCAAATTTTTATAACCATGAAATACCTTTTGAATTATCATACTTAATTGAATAAAATTTTCTATCTGTTGATCTGAGTTCTTTCTTGGGGGTGTATGTCTATCATTGTTCCCAAAAAATTTTTATCAGAGCCTTCGGATAAACTTGGATTCAACTAAGTATGAAATAAGTTTTTTTATGGTGATAATGATTTTAATTTATGGAGAATTTAAATGAAACTACTATAGAATCATTTTTATTCATCATTACACTTTATCAGTGATAAAAAATCACGAATAAAGGGTGTGTTTTTATCTATTCTATCTAAATTCATTGATAAATTCCCCTTCCATTATTTTTAAAAAAATTCTAATAAAACACTCCCTTATCATCATTTTTTCTTAGTGCTAATAAAGGATTCATTTATCATTGTTTTTTGAGTGCTGATAAATGAGACCATTATTAGCTCTTATAAAAGGGGTCCTTCATATATATATATAATTAAAAATAATATTCTAAAATATAAATATATTTTCATTGATATAAGTAAAAGATATTTACATAAATATGATTTATACAATACTAAATATGCATTTACAATTTACAAATAATATATTTAATAAAAAATGGTTAAAAAATAATTAAAAAGAATATTAATAAATAATTTGATAATTAGTATTTAATAAAAGAAAACTAACAACCATTTGTTAATATTAAGAATTTAAAAAATTATTAATATATTAAGATAAGATTAAAACATGACTTTAATTTCAAATGGCCATAAATTTTTATTCAAGTGTCATTTTAGGCTCTACCACATATCAAATATAAGATTATGAAGATATCTACATTGTGTTGACTTGGGGGACCTTGGAAAGTATTTTTTTGAGGTTAAAAAAGTTTTAAAGTGTCTCCAAAATGGATGTTTAGTTGGGATACCCTAATTTTTTAATATTCGATGTGATTTTAGAATCATTTAATAGGTTTATCTTGTATTTTTTATGGAGAGTGATTGTATTCCTAGGTGTTACACACATATGAATATTATGGTGTTGAAATTTCACCCTTTTTCATATTGTATAATTTTTTTATAATTAAATATATATGCATATATACATATTAGTATATATTTATATATAGTTAATTAATTGTATAAAGTAATATTTAAACAAATTTACATATAAAATATATTTTTAAATATATAAACCATATAAATATAAATATTTATTTTCCATTTTATTTAAAATAAAAATCAAACCATTTTACTTACCATATAAAAATTTATCAATATATATATTCGTATACAAATTTATATATAATGTTTATATATAAATATATATACGTCTCTCTGTGTATTAAAAAAATATATATTTATCCATATATTTTAATAATATGTGTAAATAAATATTTTTATTTATATGTTAAAATTAATATATATTGCAAGATACATATACATATATATAAATATGTCAATATATAATAAGTAAAATCATATAGGAAGTGGTAAGTGTACTTGATATGAATGTATATTTGTAAATTTCAACAAATATATATTAATATTTATATATACATTCATATATATAAACACACACAAAAATATAAATATATATAGAGAGAGATTCCACACCCAAAAACATATACAAATACAAACACACACACGCATAAATTTATTTACAATAAATATAAACTATATAAATACATTATTGAAAATTGATATGTAAATGTTCAAATATATGTAAATATTTTAATATATACATTAATATATAAATATATAAGTAAATATTTAAATACATAAATACATAAATATATATTTAAATATAAAACATATTTTATATATTTATTTAAAAATAATTATATAAGTATATTTAATTATATGAAGAAATATATAAATAAAAAATATTTATGTATATATATAAATAAATAGATAATTGATAAAATATTGTTGACATCTGGATGGTGTGGTGGTAATACCATTCCCTAGGCAGAATGAGGTCCCAGGTTTGAATCCCTATAGGTTCAGCCACAAGAGCTGGTGGATTAGTAATGGTGTTTTGGTGGGGCCGAGCGCTGATAAAATCAAGGGTCATGGGATGGATTGATATTAGGGGTTAGGACTAATAAAGGGAAGGGTTGTGGGATAGAATATCTTCCATGAGGATGGGGGATCTCTGGAAAGGGTTGGTGGGTTGCTCAAATAATTTTATAAAATATTTTAGTGTAGATATACATACTCTTTATCTTCCCTTTATTAACATTGATAAATGGTGCTTTTATTAGCACTAAAATAATCACTGATAAAGAGTGTGCTAAGAAAGTCCCCCTTTATTATTTCTAAAACACATGTTGATAAAGGAGGAAATTATTAGAACTTATTATAGCACTGATAAAAGTGATGGTATTTTAAATACACTTACAACATTAGTGATTTTTTAATAGTGATAAAATCCATTTCTAGAGCTGATAAAATCTTGATTTGTAGTAGTGGGTTACTTTTTTTACATCAATGGTTGATCAATGTTTTTACTGGACCAAAGAAACCAATTTTTACCCATTCTGATGATGGTCAAACCACTACTATATACCAAGATGTCTTTATTGACACTATGGTTAAGGTTTATAGTTCTTTAGTGATTTCTTTAGGTGATAAGGTTATTAGTGAAGCTTCCTTTGGAATTAGTACTACTAAAATTTAGATTAAATTAGTGAATCTCTATTTTATGACCTCCCATGTTTTTAGAATTTATTATAAACATCACATGTTTACATTTAAAATGAAATCTTATGTTTCCCTTAAAGCACATTTGTATGAATTTAATAATATCATGCTTGAGATGCCCAACATTGATTTTGGTGTAGATTATGAGGATCAAGAAACAATCCTCTTGATTTCCCAGGGTAATTCCTTTAGCACATTGGTAGAAAATATAAAGTATAAATGAGACTCACTGGTAATTGAAGAAGTCAAATTAAACCTTCTTTATAAAGAATCTCACTCTAAACCCAAGGTTAAGGGTGAGGCCCATAGTCTGTTCACTAGAGGTAGACCATAATCAAAGGGTAAGAAGAAAGATTATAGTAAAGTAAAAACCAAGAACACCATGAAATCCAATACAATAATTATTTAAAAGGATTAGAAAGTTTTTTATTACAAATATGGTAATCTTTAGTATATAAGACTTGAGTGTTGAAACCCAGAACAAAATCCAGACACCAAAGAACCCGTTTACCAGTACCTTTTAGTAGATTATGGTTATGATATATCTGAGGCTTTAAAAGTATCCATGCATGCACTCACACCTGAGTGGGTCCTTGATTCTGGGTACCCATGTCATTTGTATCCTTTTAGGGATTCCTTCAATGATTTGGTAGAAAGGGTATAAGGATATGTTATTTTGGGTAACAATAGGTGGCATCAAGTGATGAGAAGATGTTCTGTATTACTATAACTAGATGACCTCTTTGTCATCACTCTGTTATATGTCGGGTGAGTACCTAAAATCCATAGAAAACTGATATAATTAATAATTATAGACCAAAATGGATTCATTTTTAGGTCTAAAATTAGGTTTCCAGAAAATCTCCAATGGATCTAGAACTATCATTAAGTATTCCCTTGTGAACGGGATGTATGCATTGAATTTGAATACCCATTCTAGACAATTTTGCAGTGTATATGTGACCCATACAGATAATTCATTGTTATAACGTAGGATATTGGGGAATGTGAGCTTCAAGGATCTTAATTAACTCAATAAACAAGGGTTGTTTACTAACATTACACCTAATAACCTCCCCTATTATGAATATTATGAAATGGGTAAAACTAAGAGAGTCAGTTTCAATAGGTCTACTTTTAAAAATGGTTCCCCTTTAGAATACATACATTCTGATTTATAGAGACTAGCTAGAATTACCTACTATGGAGTAGGTTCCTGTATTTTCACCTTTATTGATGAATTCTCTAAAAGTTATGGGCTTATATACTCAAAAAAATATATGATGTTTTTGAAACCTTTAAAACATCAAAAATCCTTTTTGAAAACTATGTTTGAATGAAAATAAAAACCATGGGAATTGATAACGGATAATAATAACTCTCTTATAAAATTATTCATTTCTATCAATATGAATTTATTCAAAGAACTAAAATATTTGAAAAATCCTACAATATAATGGACTTGATGAGCTGATTAATAGAACTACCCTTGAGTGAGTATGAAACATGCTTGAATGCTCAGGCCTCCCCAAGTCATTATAGGCAGAGGCTACCACTATGAAAGTATACCTAATTAATAGTTTTACTTCTCCTACTAATGAATTTAATTCCCTAAAGGAACTATGGAATTATAAAACCCTTATTACAACCAACTAAGAGTGTTTGGGTGTACTGTATATGACTTTGATTAAACAGACATGGTTTAACCTCAAGTTATTATGTTTGTTTTATTTTTCAGGTACCCTGAAGGTGTTAAGGGTTTCAAATTTTGGGTTGATAAATCTAGATATAAAAGTGTATAATCAGTAGAGATGTGATGTTTAATGAATCTTGTTCCTCTATGTCCAAATATGTCACACAAGAAAGTGCCGATGAAACCATTGATGAGGCAACTGATGCTCAACCATCAACCCAGTTTGTGGATGCTTCTTAGCCTCCTCCACCTGATCCTCAATTTTTAAGCTGAACTAGATATTTTTTTATTAAAATTATAATTATTTTAGGGGTTTTCTAGTTAAAAACTCAATCAATAATTTTATCCCTAAGATAAATTCAATATAGTAGTCCCTAGACTGTCTCTCAAGGTGGTTGCAATTTGAGTTGCAAAACTACCACTTTTATTTTGTTTATTTTCGCGAGAAAACAAATTTGGGGATTTTATTAAAGATTATAAAATATAATAGAAATATAAATTAAATTTAAATAAATTCACTAACAAGTAAAAAATTTACCAGAAATAAAATGGGTTTCAAATCATAATCAAAACAGTGGTTGCAGACAAGCTTAAACTTCTCAGACACTCCCCTCTTACTTGTTTCAAATGATTTCCAAATTTAATATCTCAATTTCTACCCAAATAACTCTATTTAAAAACATTATTTTGTAATTATTTAATATTAATAACTCAATATGATTTTTTACCCTCCTATATAAGTGATTAAATTAATTTAAGACCTCTAAGCAATCAAACCTAATTAAAATCACTATACTCAACGGTATGACCACATCGAAAAAATTTTAATAGTGAAATAAAAATATTTTACTTTATAGTTTGGGAGAGAATAAAAAAATAAGTTGAAAATATATTCAATAAAGAAAACAACCACTATCATTGAAGAAAAATAAGTTCAATAGAGATTCAATAGAGATTACAAATGAATATAAAAACTAGGAAGAGAGTATATGTCGGTTGTTGCTATCCACAACCACTTGTTTCTTAGCCATACATAACTTAAGAAAGCCCCAAAATATCTATTATAGAAATAATTCACATAATTATCCTGAATATATCTATATCAATCTTTCATTTACTCTATCCATCCAAAAAATCCCATTGTAATGATGAGGATATGGAAGTATATAGAGAAAGATGTTTGGAAATCTGTTGTTCAGATTCTATATTTTAGAAGTTAGCCCAATTTTCTCCACCTTCTAGGATGAATTTATCTCTATACTATTATAAATATTTGTTCTAAATTAAATCATATATTTACTATAACATTTTTAGAATCTTTTGACACATGATTAAAAATATATTATTTTATTACTAAAGGAATCTTTTTTTTTTCTTGAGGGGACTCTTCATATTCCATATCGTTGACTCGATCGAAGGCTGAACTATGGAGTGATATTTTACTTAAAATTTATCGTTAATATGAACTTTGGAGTTCTATTTTTTCAAAAATTGAATATATACCTGAAATAAATAAGATATTGACAACATTTAGAATTCTAGAATTGTGCAATTTTCAATTTTTATCTCAAAACATACCTAAAATCAAAAAACATTGAAATTTCACATAAAATATCAAATTGGTGGTGGTTAAATCATTGAAATGAAAATAAAATATATTTAAAGTTTCAAATCTATCAATTCACCCACTCTTAGAATTGGACTCTCGGACAAGTAAGCAATCAAAATAAATCAACACAAGCATATACCCGTGAGGTTCACCAATTAATCACCAAGAAACAAAATATATCATGCCTCATCAAAAATAAATATTTAAAGTTCTAAATTCATATCATCCAATCCATTTAATCTTATTTTATTCTCCCATACACACAACACTCTTACCTTATATACATTTTCTCTCAACAAAAAAATATGGATTTTCAATATGGATTTTCTCATCCAAACTCATGTAAGAATCACCCTAGTATTGAAAATTTTCTATATATCCACCCAATGTGATCCAAAATTATGTTAGTAAAATGATTTATTTTCATGTTTGTTCTATTTCTTATGTTTTTTGGGTTTAAAATGTAAAACATTTGAGCCTGAGTAAGGAGGGTTTGGCTATTTTTGAATAACAAATGCATGATTTTAATTTTCACTCAAGTATAGTATCCTCCTTAGTTTACTCCAAATAAAATATAATATCAGAATCTCTAATAATCTATTTTACATCCCATTCCATCAATATTTTAGCTGAAAAAATTACATTTTTATTCTCTTTTTTTTGGAAATCTCTATAGAGGGCATAACTTTCTTCCATTAGGAGCTCTAGGTAGGCAAAAGTCCATTCAATTTAAAGTTCCCAATGGGAACAACTCTTAGGAAAATATTTTCCCGCAAAAAAAACATCTCTTTAAAATAGTAATCTCCAACCAAAGAAATACCAAATGAGGTATCACTCCACAAGTCATCTTCCCCCACACATAAGATCAACAAGATCATGAATTTTAACTTCTAAAGAAGGTTGGAAAGGGAAAATTTTAATATAATGTGGCCAAACTAAGAGGTTGTACATGGATACTAAGGGATCAAGAAAGATCAAATGTACATGGAAGGTCAAATTAAAAAGGATCATCATGAAAGGGTGGATTTTTAAAATCACATAATTTCCTCAATCACTTAAATTACTAGTACATCAACCATAAAGTTTTTATAGAAATAAATCAAGTTATAGTTCATATAATCATTGATTGGTTCTATCAAGAAAAGAGGAGAATGTGAAGATGATTCCAAAATGGGTTTAGAATCCTCAAAGTAATGGGAATTTAAATGATAAATATAATGATATGCGGCATGCAATAAAAAAATTAGAGTCATTTTCAAGAAATTTATAAACTTTTTAAATTGAAACAATTTATTTTTTAGTATTAATTTATGTTATTTATCATGGGATCACTTTTTTCACTCATTTACATGAGTTTAAAAAGAGAAAAATGTGATCATTTAAGCTCACAAGTTTTTTTAACACAAAATATGAAAATAAATCACATATAATTAAAAAAAGAAAATAAACTCACCAAAAATTGGAAAAAAAGGAAAGAACACAAAATCCCAATATACCTAGATTATACCCCACACATATTTTATTAAATTTACACATTGTTAAAAAAATTTATGTGAGAATAAAAAACTTTAAATCAAAGACATAAGAAAAAATAACTGAGAAGGAAGGACACAACCTGGATTCAATTGAGTTTAGATTTATGATGATGGATCTACTCCCCTGGAGTATCTTGAAAATTATCTATAAAATACTTCAACCTATTCCCATTGAATATGAATGGTGTCCCATTATCTGGATCATTTATCTAGATTGCACCAAAACGGAAAACATGATTAATAGTGAAAGGTCCAGGACATTTGGAATGAAATTTACCTTGGAACAACTTCAATATTGAATCAAACAATTAAACTTTGTCACATTCCTTGATGTTTTTATTTAGAATCTTCCCATAATTAAATTATTTGGTTCTTTCCATGTACAACTAGGAAGATTAATATGTATTGTTTCTAATCTCCTCCAGATCCTAAAAAGAAAATTTTCTTTCTTTTCCAGTAGAAAAAATATTCTCGTTTCATGTTTAACAACCCAAAAGAATTTGTGCTCTAACTCTACTATACGGTGAAAATATTTTCCATATACTAATCTATTTATTTAAATGACAATTGGTATTTTTTAATGATGTTCTATAGGCCTAGAGTGCATCATCAAGTCTCAAACTCCAATCTTTTTTTTGGGTGACCAATTTTTTTAGAATTTGTTTGATTTCTCTTTTGGAAAACTCATACATTCCATTTTTTTAATTATTATAGGGTTTAAAAACCTTATAATTAAATCCATATTTCTTAAAAAGTGATTGCAATGTAAAATTACAAAATTTGGTACCTTGATCCATAATCAGAAACTTTGGAAATCTGAAACTTGAAAAAAAATTTCCTTTCACAAAATTAGGAACACTTTTGGCATCCTTAGTTCTCGTGGGAATATCCTCTACCCACTTAGAGACATAATCAACTACAATAAAGATGTAAATATATCCAAAATAATTGGGAAATGTCCCCATTAAATCGATACCACATACATCAAAGTAATCACAAAAAAATAGGTGGTTGTGGAATCTCAATCCTTTTCGAAATGCTCTCTTGAAATTGAAAATTTTTATTGTTTCCATAAAATTCAAAAGTATATCTAAAAATAGTGGTCCAATAAAAACCAAAATCAACAAACTTTATTCTAGTTATTTTTGGCCCAAATTTTTCTCCAAAACTCAAAGTGTGAAAAAATATAGGATAGATTGAAATTTAGAATTTTGAATGCATCTTCTAATCATTTGATCACTACCACATACCACAATTAAGGATCATCCCAAATGTGATTCTTTGAATCACTCACATGTTTAAAAATTTGTTTCTTGGAAAACTAGTGAAAAAATTCATCAGTAGCCAAATAATTCACAAGATCAGAAAACCATGGTCTTTCACTCAAAAAAGAATATAACTCCTCATCTAGAATGTTTTCTTTAATTGGTGGATAGATATAAAATTTTCCACTCAAAACAAATAGTATCCTATGCAAATGATTAACTAAAAGGTTATCAGTTCCTTTTTTATCATTTGTTTCAAAATATAACTCCTTTAACATTAATATCCATCTCCAAAATCTTGGTCTTTCATAATGTTTCTTCATCATGAATATGATTGCAGAATGATTCATGAAAACAATCACCTCGGAGCCCAGCAGATAACATCTAAATTTGACCAAAACAAAGACAACAACAAGTAGTTCCTTCTCAATTTTTGTGTATTTTTATTGGGATTAATCAATTTTTTTATTGTAATAGGAAGTCACAAGATATTTGTTTTCCAACCTTAGACTCAAAATCTCCCCAAGAGAAAAGTTGGATGTGTTTGTTATGAATTTAAAGTAAAAGTCCCATTTGTGTGTTTGAACAATGGGATGGGTTATAGGTTTTTGTTTTAGCTGCCAAAAGGCCTGTTTTCAATTCACTTAAAATGAAAATAGGGTATATTTTTGGATAAATATAGACAATGGATGTAAAAACATACTGAAAGACTATATGAATCTCTTATAAAAACTAGTATAACCCTGGAAGGATCTCACATCTCTGACTATTTTTGGGAGTATGGACAAAGAAGGATCTCACATCTCTGATTGTTTTTTAGTATAGAAATGAATAAATGACATAAAATTTGAATTTATCAACTTGAATTCCATATAGAGACACAATATTACCAAGAAAAATCCCTTTATCCACCATAAAATTACATTTTCATAATTGAGTACTATATTCTTATCAATGCAAGTTTCAATAAAATCATCCAAACTTTTTAAACAACATTAAAATGATGATCCATAAAAAATGAAGTCATCCATAAAAACATATATCCATGTTTCAATAAGTTCAGAGAAAATTCTCATCATACACCTTTGAAATGTTCTAGTACCATTACACAAATAAAAATAAATCTTCATATAAGAAAAAGTTATAAAAGGGTATGTGAAATTGGTTTTCTCTTGATCCTCAGGTACAATATGAATTTTAAAATAACTTGACAATCCATTAAGAAAACAATAATTAGTTTTCCCAACTAGTGTTTATAGAACTTGACCAAGGAATGGAAATGGGAAGTGGTCTTACCTTGTAACAAAATTTAGCTTCCTGTAATCAATGCACTTTCACTATTTATTTGGAATCCTAATAGGGACAAGATTACTAAATTAATTTTTGAGACTTTAAAGAATTATTTTTTAGAAAAACTGGAAATAGAATCACCCATTAACTATTATAGATTGGAAAAATAATTCCAGAAACCAAAGGGGTGGTAAATTACTTATTGAAAACATCTAAAAGTGTTGGGTTAAACCTCCATTGAAATTGTATCACTGGTTTTGTATTTTCCACCAAAAAATTATATGGATGCTCATAGAGGGACTTATTCTAGTTAAATAATCTATGTTCCATACAATGTATTTCTTATGGGTTTTGAGGATTCCTAACGGTATTTTATCCTAGTCCCTTGATATATCTTCTGAAATGATGAAAAAGAATTTTTCATTCTCACCTAAGAATACATATTTGAGGTTCTCAAGAAGTGGTCAAACTCTAACTTGGGTGGTTTATTTTCATTGATAAAAGGATAATTCTCAAAGGTGTGATTATTTAGTAAAGCTCTAGATTTTACTACACATTCATCTTGTTGATCACTTTTTATATTCTCAAGACTTGTTTCATGTGAAAAAACTGGAAACTTCTCTAATGAAACCACTAGTAGGTTCAAGGGTTTTCATGAAGACATATTATTAAATAATAAGATAAAAATACTCTTGTAAAGTATCCTCAACATACCAAGACTCATAAAAACCTTCCTTTTCACCCTCTAATTGATCAGATTGAGCAAAAACAATTCTATATTTTACATCAGCAGTTGGTTTTTCATCATAGGAAATATCAGGGAACATATAAATGGAAAAACAATCAATAATTTCTACTTGGTGGGATTAATGATCCTCAACTGGGTGTTTTATGGACTGAAAAATATTGAAATAAACAACTTCTCCACAAAAATCCAATGAAAATGTTCCTTTGTGAACATTGATGATTGATTTTTCAGTTTTTAGGAATGGTCTCCCTAGAATGAGAGGTTCGTGGGTACTAAACCTATCATCTTCCATATCAAATGCATTTAAATAAACCAGAAAAAATATATCTCTCACCTAAATTAGATCATCCTATATAACTATAGTAGTATTGGTAGTACTTTGGTTAGATATTGAATGATAATTCTATAGGGTTTCAATTCTATAACCTGAATATATGAGTAAACAGAATATTGAATAACATTTATGGAGGCTCCTAAATCAAGCATAAGATCATTGAATTCACATTTCCCAATGGTGTGGGGAATGGAGAAGGTTCCTGGGTCATTACATTTTATAGGAAAAGCATGCTGAATCATGGATGAAACATTCCTCCCTAAGTTAACCTTTTTACCTCCTTTGAATTTCCTATTATGGGTATACATATATTTCAGAAACTTAGCATGCCTTGAATTTTTTTTCAAAACATAGAGAAAATGTATGTTGACATGAAATTTATTAAAAGTCTCCAAAACATCATTATCCAACTCTTTTTTAGTACTCAACTTCATCGATGTTTCACCCATAAGATAAGGCAGTGGTGGTTTGAATGTTTCTAGACTATATTGAGCACTTCATTAAGAAACAAAATGTCCAAACATCCTATTTCAATCCTTCATTATTCTTTGAAACAAAATTTATCTTCTTGAATTTTTTTCCGTTCAATGAAAATTCTTAATTTCCATCATTTCCACAGTTGGTTGGATTCTCATCAACAGTTTCTATAGCATGTTTGAGTTTCTCAGTTTGTGTGTTATTGAACCCTATTCCACTCCAAAGTTCTACTTTACTCACATTTTCCTACCTTTTTTCTCTCTGATTAACTTGAGGTTGTGATGGTAAATCCCCCTTATTTTTTTTCAACTAATATCATAGGAAATTTGACCCATTTGAGTCATCAAGTTATTTAGCATGTTATTTTGTTGATCTTGTATTTGTATCATTCCCTCTTTTTTATTTCATCATTGTTTCTTCAATGTTTCTCTATAAAATTTGACTAGGATGGGGACGATGAATTTTTTTTCTAGAATTATCATTGGATTTCTCATTGAAATATATTGGTTGATAATTACTCTATTATCCTTGTAAAAAGCCTATAGGTTGTTTGGGCTGTTGAAATCTTTCAATTGAGTGGTTGTTCTAGCCTTAATTGGAATTTTTATTGGTTTTAAATGGAATTTTTTGGTTTTATTGAATGGTTTTTCTAGGGAAAAAAATTTTATTTCTCAAAAGGCTCTTTCATTTGTGGGAATTGGTTACTAAAGAGATAATTAGATGAAAAAATTACATAATGGACTTGCATTTCAAATGTTGCTTTTAAGTTTGGGTGGTTTTGGTGGATTCTTTGAAAACATCATTGATCTCACCATGGTGGTAAGATAAAAAAGTTGACTCATAATCATGTTGTTTTCAGGACTTGCAGTGGTGATTTCTTATAAAGATTTCACATGAAGAAGTCATAGTGTTTCAAATTATTGAGCATTTTAGGTCATGTTTTAAATTAATATCCTACCAGCAGTTGGTGTTTTTTTAACTAAGGACCCTCTCACTATAGCACCAATCACGATTCTATCAGTAAGACACAATCCATCATTAAAATATTGAATCAATAGTTGGTCACTGATTTGATGGTGGGGGAAACTAAAACATAGTCTTTTGAATCTTTCCCAGTACTCATGCACTATTTCACCTTGAGTATTCTTAATTTTAAAAATCTCTTTTCTAATGGAATAAATTATCGAGGTAAGAAATTTTTTTGAAGGAACGGTTTCTTCAATTCATTTCAATACCTAATAAATGTTGAATGTGAATATAAAAACCATTCTTTGTAATCTCCTTCTAATGAAAAACTAAATGAAATCAATTTCATATGATTTGCATAAACTCCTTAAGGTTTCATGTTGACAAAAAGGTAACTGAATTCATAAATGTGTTCATGTGGATCTTTACCTAGTAGCCCATTGAATTTTAGATTTTGGTGAATAAAACCAGATTTAATTTCAAGCCCAGTAGGTGAATAAGGATATTCCACAGGAATTTCATTATTTTCATCATAGTATGAAGCAAATTATTTAATGGTTCCGTTTTCAGCCATTTTAATTTTAGTTTAAATTTTTTTACTTATAATTGTGTTAGGGGAAGATTAAAAACTTGGGAAAGGGGGATTTATGGTAGCTCTACCACTGGAGTAAAATGTTCTATCATTTTTAGAATCTAATGGTAATAATCTCAGGTCATAATTTTGGGTCATGCAATTATTTTTTTACAAAATCAACTCAAGAAACCTCCCTAATAATGGTGCCAATATATGTTAGAGTTTTTTTTTCATGTAAACATCAATCAAAAATTTTATCCCTATGAAAAATGAAATATATCATTCCTTGGATTTTATCTCAAAGAGGTTGTAATTTGAGTTGCAAAACTGTCACTTTTGTTTTGTTTGTTTATAAAAGAAGAGGAATTTTGGGATTTTATTAGATAATATGAAAAATAATATAAATATAAACTAAATTAAATTAAAATTAAATAATAATATATAAAATTGTTATAAAATAAAATGGGTTTGAAATTATAATCAAAACAGTGGTCACATACAAGCATAAACATCTCAAACACTCCCCTCTTCCTTGTTTAAAATGATTTCCCAATTGAATCTCTCAATGCCTACCCAAATACCTCTGTGAAAACATGTTATTTTTCAAGGATATAATATAAATATCTCAATATGATTTTTTAACCTCCAATAGAAGTGATTTAATTACTTGAATACCTCCAAGAAATCCAACCTAATTGAAATCACTATTCTCAACAAAAATAACTCACTGAAGAAATTTAAATAGTGAAATAAACTATTTTACTTCATAGATTGGGAAACCATACAAAAAAATAGTTGAAAAATTTATTCAAGAAAGAAAAAACCATTATAATTCAAGAAGAATAAGTTCAACATGGATTCAATATAGATTATACATGAATATCAAGACTTAGAAGAGAATATTCGTTGGTTGTCACCATCCACAACAACTTGGTTCTTAGCCTCACATTACTTGTGTTGCCCCCAACATCTCTATTCTCGCATGAATACACATCATATTCATCAATATATCTATCTAAATAATTCTGTTTCACTCTCTAGACAAAAAACCCCTTTGGAATGATGAGGATATGGAATTATATAGAGAATGTTGGCTAGAAATATTTTTTTTAGATTCGGTGTGCTAGAAGTTATCCCAATTTTCTCAACCTTTCCAAATTAATTTCTCTCTAGAATCTTCCAAATATTTGTTCTAAATTAAATTATCTGTCTAAATTATAGTTTTTATAACATTTTTAAATGTGGTTAACAATAAATAATTCTATTACTAAAGGATTTTTTTCTTCTTGAGGGGACTCTTCATCTTCTATATCACTGAACTGCTCAAAGGCTGAACTAAGGGGAAAAATATTCCTTACAATTTTTCAATAATATGAATTGTAGAGTTATATTTCACCTAAAATTAGAAGACATGAATTTGGAAACCTGTATAAAATTTATACCTCATTCAATGAGGCGGGGCCCATTCTATCGGCTAGATTTGTTTTTTCAATAATAACAATTTATTTGGGCCTCTAGAATATTGATTCACTACTTAGACCAGTTTACAAAGATGATTCCCATGAGAAAGGGGTTCATAAACAAAGAGTAATTCAATTTTGATCAAAATTGAAAAACTATACCTGAAATACATAAAATATATAAAATATTTAAAATTCAAGAATTAGTCATTTTATAATTTCAAGATAAAAACATCCATAAAATGCAAAAGGAACGAAATTTCATATAAAATGTAAATTTTTTGGGGTTTAAATCATTTACATGAAAATAAAATATATTCAAAATATCTACTATAAAAATTCCCCCATACCTATAACTTGGACTCCTGACAAGTATAGACTCTAAATAAATTAAGGAAAACATATAATAATGAGGTTCAATAATTAATCACCAAGAAACAAAATATATCAGGATTCATCAAAAACAACTATTTCAAGTTTTAAATTCATCTCATTAAATCCATTTATTCTTAATTTATCCTCACATGCACAAAACAAACTTACCTCAAATAAATTTTCTCTAAACACATGATTATATATTTTCAAGAAGTCTTTTCTCATAGAAACTCATGTAAGAATCACCATTGGATTAAAGAATTTTCTAAATATCTACCCGATGTGAGCCAATACATTGTTATTATCAAGAAGTATTCTCAAGGTTATTCTTTATAATAAGGTTGGTGGGTTTCAAATATGAAAAATTATGGAGCCGAATAAGGAGGTTTTGGATCTTCTTGAAGAAAAAATACACGATTTTAATTCTCACTCAATTATGCGATCCACCTTAGTCTCCTCCAAAGAAAATCAGATTTAATAATCTATATGAATATATTTTCCATCACATTCCATCAATATTTCATATGAAAAAACAACATTTTACTTCTCTTTTTTTGAAAATATCCATAATGGGCACTACTTTCTCCCATTAAGAGCTCCAGACTGGCACAACTCCATTTCATTTGAGAGCTCCAGATGGGAACAACTCTTAGAAAAATAATTTTCTAGTAGAAAAAAACTATTTAAAATTTAAATCTCCACCCAAATAAATTAAAAATGAATTATCACACCATAAGTCATCTTACCCACAGTGAAGGTTAACTAGAACATGCATTTTCACTTTTAGAGCAGGTTGGAAAGGGAAACTTGGCTTGTATTATGGCTAAACTAATAGAATGTGTATGGATAACAAGGGATCCAAAAATATGGAATGTATAAGGAAGGCTAAATTAAAAAGGATTATCATGAAATGAGGTCTTTTTAATTTCATAGAATTTCCTCAATAATTTCAATCACAAGTACATTGACCCTTACATTTTGACAGAAATAAATCAAGTTTTGGTTCAAGAAAGCATGTATTTATTCTCTCAATAAAAGAGGTGAATGATAAGACGATGTAAAAATGGGTTCTGAACACTCACATTAATGGTAATTTAAATTATAAATATAGTGATATGTGGAATGATATCGAAAAATAAGAGGTATTTTCAAGAAATTTTAAAATATTTGAACTTAAAAAAATTTTATTTTCAACATTCATTTATGTTTAGTTTCAACGGGTCAATTGGTTTACACCTTGGAATGAGTTTCAAAATTAATAAATATCATTATTTAAGCTCACATGATTTTTTAACATAAAATATGAAAATAATACACACAAAATTGGAAATATTAGAAAATAAAAACAACCAAAATTTGAAAGAAAATTTGAAAACAAAAAAGAATTCAAATGGAAAGCACAAAAAATCCTCATCTAACAAGCATATTCCTCTACCCAAACCTATTCTATGAAATTTAATCATTGTTTGAAAAATTTATGTGATAATAAAAATCATTAAATTAAAAACATAAATAAAATAATTGAGAAGTAATG
Organism: Viscum album; assembly: GCA_963277665.1. Classification (NCBI taxonomy): domain Eukaryota; kingdom Viridiplantae; phylum Streptophyta; class Magnoliopsida; order Santalales; family Viscaceae; genus Viscum; species Viscum album. Next base: position 1,927,156,761 of record OY728121.1, on the reverse strand, counting down.
ACACAACATGACTTCAATTTTATTTAGCTTCATGAAGATTGATTTCCTCCCCAAGAGAATATTGAAAATTCTATCTATACAACTTTAACATGTTCCTATTGACTATGAATGGTGTCCCTTTATTTTGTTCTTTTATCTAGATTTTACCACAAAGAAAAAAATGAGTAACAATGAAAGGGAAAAATAATTTGGAATGAAATTTACCTAGAAATAACTTCAATATAAAATCAAACAACAACACCTTTTCTCCTTCCTTGAAGTTTTTATTGAGAATCATCCCATCATGAAATTCTTTGGTTCTTTCCTTGTAAAACCTAGAATATTCATATACATTATTTATGATCTCTTCCAGCTCCTACAAACAAAATTTTCTTTTTTTATAGTAGAAAATAGATTCATGGTGCATGTTTTAATAGACCAAAAAGATTTGTTCTCTAACTCAACCGATAGGTGAAATGACTTTACATAGACTAATATAAATGGTTGAATACCAATTGGGGTTTTCAATATAGTCATATAGGCATAAATTAAACCATAAATTCTCAAATTCCAATCCTTATTATTTGGGTGTATAGTTTTTTCCATAATTTGATTGATTTCTCTGTTGGACAACTCATCCATTCCATTTTTTTGAGGATGATAAGGTGTAGAGACACAATAATGAAATCCATATTTATTAAAAATTGATTCCAATTTATGATTAAAAAATTCATACCTTGATACCTAATTATAAACATTGGAAATAAAAATCTTTAATTATTTTCCTTTCATATTCATAGACACCGTATTGGCATAATCAGCTCTTGTGGGAATAACCTCTACCCACTTGGAGACACAATCAAAAAAATGAAAAATTTAAAGATATATAAAAGTATTGGGAAAATCCCCCATGAAATCCATACCCTATATATAAAATACATAAAAAATAGGATGTTGTGGAATCTCATTTTTTCTGTAAATGATCCCTTGAAATTGAAAATTTTTATAGGTTCTACAAAATTAAAAATAACCTCTAAAAATGGTAGGCTAATACAAGATAGAATCAAGAACTTTTCTTGTATTTATTTATGGACCAAAGTTTCCTCCACGACTAAAAGTGTAACAAAATTTTTGGATATATTGAAATTCATAATTTTAAATGTATATTCTAATCATTTTGTTACTATTAACATGCAACAAGTTAGGATCATCCCAAATGTAATTATTTAAATCACTCACATGTTTATAAATTTGTTTCTTGTATATGCAGAACTTCATCAATAGACAAATAATTCAAAATATCATTAAAACATGTTATTTCATTAAGAGAATCATTCAAATACCCATCTAAAAATGTTTCTTTAATTGGTGGACAGATATGAAGTTTTCCATTTGGAAAAGATTGTATCCTTCTCAAATGATTAGAAAAAATGTTTTCACTTCCTTTTTTACAAATTATTTCTACATAAAAATCATTTATCAACAAGATCCATCTCAAAAGTCTTATTTTTTGCATCATGTTTCTTCATAAATTTTTTTATTACAGAATGATTTGTGAAAACAATCACTTTGGAGCCTAGTAAATAACATCTAAATTTTTACAAAGAAAATACAACAACAAGTAGTTCCTTATCAGTTGTTGTTTAGTTTGATTGTGTTTGATCTAAAGTTCTAGTGGCATAGAAAATTACATGGGATTTATATTCTATCCTTTGAATCAACACCACCCCAAGAGAAAAGTCAGATTAATTAGTTATGATTTAAAAAGGAAAGTCCCATTTGGGAGGTTGAATAATGGGAGGGGTTATTAGTTTTTGTTTTAGCTCCCAAAAGGCCTCTTTAAAATTCTCATAAAAGAAAAATGTGGTGTATTTTTAGGGAAATATCGAAAATATAAGTGAAAAATTACTAAAATATTTTATGAATCACCTATAAAAACCAGCATGACCAAGGAATGATCTCGCATCTCCGACTACTTTGGGGTATGGAATGGAAGAAATGACGTCAATATTGGATTGATCAAATTTAATTCCATATAGACACAAAATGACTGAGAAAAATCGTTTTAGACACTATGAAATGTCAATTTACATAATTGAGGACAATATTCTTATCAATGAAAGTTTCAAGAACATCAAACATGATTTTCAAAAAAAAAATAAAAATTAAAATGATGAGCTATAAACAGTGAAGATATTTATAAAAACATCAATGAATGTTTCAAGAAATTCAGAGAAAATACTCATCATACACCTTTTAAAATTTTTAGGAGCATTAAACAAATTGAAAGGAATACTCTTATAAGAAAAGGTTCAAAAAGGGTACATGAATGTAGTTTTTTCTTGATCATTAGGTGCAATAAGAATTTGGAAATAACCAAAGGATCTATCAAGAAAACAATAACAGGTTTTCCATAACTAGTATTTCTAGGAATGAATAAAGTAATGGAAATGGGAAGTGGTCTTTACTTGTAACAAAATTGATATTATTATAATCAATACACATTCTATATTTATTTAGAATCCTAATAAGGAAAAGGCCACCAAAATCATTCCTTGAGACTGTAAAGAAACCTTTTTTTGGAAGACCTTAGACTGGACCCACCCATTGACTATTAGATATTGAAAAAATAATTCTAGTAGCTAACATGGTGGTAAATTCCTTCTTGATAACCTATAAAATTTTTGGGTTCAACCACCTTTGAAATTTTCTCATGGGTTTAACATTTTCCTACAATAAAATTCTATTCTTTCTAACTGAGGGACTGATTCCAGCTAAATCATCTAAGTTCCATCCTATGGATTTATTGTGGGTTTTGATGACTCCTAAAAGATGGTTCTCTTAATCACTTGATATATATTTTTAAATGATTATAGGTAATTGTTCATTATCACCTAACAAAGCATATTTTAGGTTCTTAAGAAGTGGTATAAACTCTAACTCAGGTGGGGTATTTTAATTGATTAAAGGAAACTACTCAAAGGTGTTATTGTTTATTGAAACTCTAGATTTTAATATACATTCATCATTTTTATCACTTTCCATGTTCTTAGGACTTGTTTAATGTAAAGAATTAGCAACTTCTCTAGGGAGACCACTAAAAAGTTCAAGGGTTTAGATAAAATCATCTTCATAAATGGTGAGATCCACAAACTCTTATAAAGAAATATTAATATACAATGACTTATAAAAAACCTCCTTTACTCCCTCTTGTTGATTTGATTCAGAAAAAAATGCCATATTTTAAATCAGCCGTTGGTTTTTCATCACAGGAAAAATTTGGGGACATATTTGTGAAAAAAATTAATCATTCTTACTTAGGGGGATAAATGATCCTCAACTGGGTGTTTCATGGACTGATTTTTTTTAAATGAACAACATATCCTCCAAAATCTAGTGAAACTGTTCCTTTGTGAAACTTGATGATTGAGTTTGCAGTTTTTAGTAACGATCTCCCTAGAATGAGAGGTGAATGGGTAAAAAACCTGTCATCTTCCATATCGAATACAAAGAAATACACTAGAAAAATAATGTCTCTCACCTAAATAAGAACATAATCTATAACTCCAATAAGTATGGTAGTACTGTAGATGTAATATTGAATGATAATTCCATAGGGTTTCAATTCTTGAACATAAAGATATGAGTAAATAGAATGTGGTATAAAATTTATGGAAGCTCCTAAATCTATAATGACATCCTTGAATTCAAATTTCCTAATGGTGAAAGGAATGGAGAAGGTTTCCGGGTTATTACATAGGAGAGGAAAAGATTACTGAATCATGGATGACACATTCCTCTTTAAGTTAAACTTTTCACCTTTTTTTACTTTCCTATTATGGGTACACATCTCTTTCAGAAACTTATGATGCCTTGTAATTTTTTTCACAGTATTGTGAAAAGGTATGATGACATGAACATGATTAAGACTCTCCAAAATCTCTTTATCCAACTCTTTTTAATCACTGTACTTCACTGGTCATTCACTCCTAGGATAAGGCAGTGGTGGTTTGAATGTTTCTAGGATGTTCTTATCACTAGTTTGAGAAACAAAATGGCCATACATCCTCTTCAAATAACTATTTTTTTCCTTCAAACAAAATTTATTCTATTAATTTTTTGTTTACATTCAAATAAAATTCACAATTTAAAGCATTTCTATCAGTGGTGGGATTCTCATCAATAGCTTCAACTGCTGGTTTGAGTATCTCCGTTTGTGTGTTATTCAACCTTGTACAAATCCTATGTTCAATTACACTCACATTTACATCCATTTTTCTCTTGTATTCTCTTGAGATTATGAGGGTAAACCTCCACTCATTTTGTTTTTTAGGAAACTAAGATTAGAGTAAATTTGACCCATTTGATTCATCAAGGTCGTCAACATTTTTTTTGTTGATCCAGTGTTTGTATCATTACCTCTTGTTGTTCCATAATTGTTTCTTAAATATTTATCTTGGACTTTTGAGTAGGATGGTCAATAAAAAAGTTTCTTATAGAATTATCATTGTATTTATTATTGAAATATCTTTGTTAATAATTAATTCATTATCATTAGAATAATCCTCTATGTTGTTTGGGCTGGAAAAATATTTCATTTGAGTGTTTATTGCAGCCCTGATAAAAATTTTGGTTGGTTTGAAATGGCCTTTTTATTTTTAATGAAAGTTGTTTCAAGGTAAAAGAAGAAAAAATCACAAAAAACCAAAAAATTTCATTTTTTCAGTTCTCAAAAGGCTCTTTAATTTAGGGAATTAGTCACTAAAATCGTCATTAGAAGAAAAAATTCAAGAATGGATTTGAATTTAAAATGTTTCATTAGGTTTCGGTGGTGTTAGTGGGTTGTTGAAAAATATCATAGACCTCACCATGGTGGTAAGATCAGAAATTTGACACAAAATCATGTTTCTTTCAGGACTAGAAATGGGTAATTATTGCACAAATTGCACATGAAGAAGGAATATTGATCCAAATTGATGACAATTTTGGGACATGTTTGAAATTAATGTCTTAGAAGTATTTAGTGATTTTAGAACTAAATTCCCTCCCAGTATATCATCAATCATGCTTCTATCAGTAAGACACAATCCCTTATAAAAATATTAAATCAAAATTTTCTCTCTGACTGGATGGTGGGGGAAACTAAAACAAAATCTTTTGAATATGTCCCAGTACTCATGCAGTGTTTCACGTTGAGTTTGACTAATTCAAAAAATCTATTTTCTACTAGAAGAAGTTCAAGATATTGGGAGAAAAATTTCAAGTAAAATTTTCTTTAATTCACTCTAATACCTAATTGATATTAAATGTGAATAGAAAAACACTTATTTGGAAACTCCTTTTAAAGAAAAATGAAATAACCTCAATTTCATTTGATTTGCATTAACTCCTCGAATTTTAATGTTGAAACAAAGGTAATTGAATTCCTAAATGTGTTTATGTTGATCTTTACCCAGAAACCCATTGAATTTTGGAAGTTGTTGAATGAAACCAGATTTAATTTCAAACTCCATAGGTGAAATTGGATATTACATGGGATTTTATTGATTTTCATCATAGGATGTAGCCAATTATTTTATGGTTCTATTTTCATCCATTTTAATTTTAGTTTCAAAAAAGTTCCTTCTAAGTGTGTTATTGGAAGATTCATAACTTGGGATGGGGGGATTTATGGTAGATCTATCCCTAGAGTCAAATGTTCTATTAATTTTAGAATCTAATGGTAACATGTTTAGGTAAGAATTTCATTTCATGAAGAAATTTTTTTTACAAAATCAACTTAAGATACCTTCCAAAAAATGACACTAGTTTATGTTAGGTTTTTTTTACTAAAATCTCAATCAAAAATTTTATCCTCAATAGAAATAAAATGTATCAGTCCCTGGATTGTCTATTGAGGAGGTTGCAATTTGAGTTGAAGAACTTTCACTTTTGTTTTTTTAGTTTTCTCAAGAAGATAAATTTGGAATTTTATTAAATATTATAAAATAGAATATAAGTATAAAATAAAGTGAAACAAAATTAAAGAAAAATATAGAAAATTTATAGGAAATATAATGTGGTTGAAATAAAAATCAAAACAATGGTTGCAAACAAGCTTAAACCTCTCAGATAGTCCCCTTTTCCTTATTTAAAATAATTTCCCAATTGAATATCTCAGTGCCTACCCAAATACCATTAGATAAACACAATATTTTTCAATGATATCATATAAATACCTAAATATTATTATTTTCACTCTTATATAAGTGATTAAATTTCTTTAATACCTCTTTGAAATAAAACCTAATTGAAATCACTATGCTCAACGATGAGATGTCATCAATGAAATTTAAATAGTGAAATATACTATTTTACTTCATAGATTGGGAAACCATTAAAAAACAAGTTGAAAATTTATTTAATAAATAAATAAGACAATTTCATTCAATAAATATAAGTTGAAGATATATTCAATAGATATTACATGTGAAGATCAAAACCCAAAAGAGAGTATCCTCCAGTTGTCATCGTCCATGACCACTTGGTGCTTATCCTTACATCAATTGAGAAGCCCCAAACTTTTTCATTCCAATATGAGTGCATAGAATCTTCATGAATATATCTATATAAATTTTCCCTTTATCTCTCCATCCAAAACCCACCTTTGAAATGAGGAGGAGGTGGATGTATATAGAGAAGGATGGCTAGAAATCTACTATTCAGATTCTGTATTCTAGAAGTTAGCATGATTTTATCTACTTTTACAACCTAATTTCTCTTTGGAACATTATAAAGACTTATTTTAAATTAAATACTATATAGAACCTCCAATGTTTTGAATACTTTTACACATGGTTAAAAATATATGAATTTATTACTAAAGGATTCTGTTTCTACTCGAGGGGACTCTTCATCTTCCATATCTTTGACTCACTCAAAGGCTAAACTAAGAAGATATTTTTCATTGAAATTTATCATTAATTCTCTTCGTTGAGTCCTATTTCACTTGAAATTATAATAAATTAATTTTAACAGCTATAAAAAAAGTTATACCTCATTCATTGAGGTAGGGTCCATTCATCTGGTGAGAACAACTTTTCACAAATAATTATTTATTTGGGCCTCCAGGAGTTCAATTCAGCACTTTTCATAGTTTTCAAAGATTAATAGCATGAGCCGAGTATTCCTAAAAAATTATTTCAATTAAAAGAAAATTGGAAAAGATATACACTAAATATAGAAGCTATTGAAAACAGTTAAAATTCTAGAGTTGTGAATTTTTTGATTTCAAGCTCAAAACATCCCTAAAATACAAAAATATGAAATTTCACTTAAAATTTAATATTGGTGGGGTTTAAATAATTAAAATGAAAATAAAATATATTGGAAATTTTAAATATATCTAATAATAGTGAAAATCAGAATAATAATGGTGATTTTTATTTGACCCATGATAGAGAAAGAAGGGTGAATAAACCTCTTACACACTTTAGTCACTTTGTTATGGATTATTTTTTCATTCCATATAGACCTTGATATGATTTATGATGATCCTAAGTCTTATAAATAATCCAAAAATGATATATATTACAAGTAGTGGATCTCTTCCATGGATGAAGTGATGAAATCATTGAATAACAACAACACTTGGTCTATTGTTAATAGACCTTCTGATGCTAAATCCATTGGGTGTATTTGAATTTATAAAAGGAAGGAAGATAATATAGATAATAAGAATAAAATTCTTTATGATAGTTTAATTCCCATGGTATTCCTTCAAAGATATATAATTGATTATGTTAAAATTGTTTTAACCATTTAAAAAAAAAATTAAATTCGGGTACTTCTTTCTTTTTATATTTCTCATGATTTTCACATTGAAAAATTGGATGTTAAAAATAATTTTATATATAGTAACCTTCATGATCAATTATAAATGAAAACTTTATATGGATGTTATAAAAATTTCAAACGTATCCAGGTTTGCATTATATATAAAAAATTATATGTTGTAAAGAAAGGCTCTGGGAAATGGTATAGGTAATTTAACTCTTCTATGCTTGATAACCATTTTTTTTTCAAAAGTTAACATGATGAATGTGTTTATTTTAAGTTTTTTAAAAACAATTTTCTTTACCATATAATTTATTTAGATGATATATTTATTATGTTCAATAATTCGAAGCTCATTAATTATGTTAAATCTATATTTAAAAGTGTTTTTGAAATGAAAGACTTACGGGAAGAAAAAAAAACTCTATGTAAATTTTTAGAGAGAAAAATAAAAAACTACTATACCTATCCTAAAATGATTATACTTTTAAAGTATTTAGAAGGTATTTTCTGGAGTCTTTAAAACCTATAATTGTTCCCTTTGATCAAAATTTTAAACTATATTTAACTCAAGCCACAATTTCTACTATTCATGTTGCATAAATGTCTAAAATAAATTATTCCAATATTGTTCGAATTATTTTTTGTTCTATGATATGCACTCATCTTGAATTAGATTTTGAAATCTGTGTTCCTAGAATATTTGTGGCCAATGTAGGAAAGCCTCATTGGCATGCTCTAAAATGAATCTTTAGATGCATATCACATTTTTTCCACCTTGTCTTTGTGTAGTAGTAGAAAAATAGATACTAATGAGATTGTTTCAGGATATGTAGACTCTGAATATACATGTAATATTGATATAAGGAAATCACTTACTAGATATGTGTTGATTTATTTCAGATCTCCCATATCATTGAAGTGTAATATGAATTTAGTCATGGCTTTATCAATCATAAAGGTCAAATATATAGCCTAGCTTGAGGCTATCAAAGAGGATATTTGGTTGAATTATTTTCTTTCTAAAATAAAAATATAAAATTATTCTATTATAGTTAATTGTGATAGTTAGTTAGATTTACATTTTTCTAAAAAATAGTATTCCCTTATAAATCTATTAACATAGACATTAGTCCTAATTTTATTAGAGATTTTTTTAAATCATGGACTATATGTTTCTATAAGATATATAATTTTAATAACCCAAAAGATAATATGACTAAGGATATGGAATTATCAAAATTCAAATACTCTTTAGATATGATGAATTTTGTTCCCATCGAATAACCATAGGTACAGTAACATTGCCAAATTGAACTAAAAAGTGTGGATATTTTTTAATTTAGAGGTGTCTTAATATTGAAATTTACTTCTTCATGTATTCTTCCTTTTACATATTTATTTGAATACATGAAAGAATGTTTAAATTTTATTTATTTTTATTATGTGAAAGTTAAATTTTCTAGATCTTCCTGTTGTGAGATGGGCTGCTGGGCACCCATGCGTGCCATTGTTCTGGGATTCCATGCAAGAATTACCTATTTTGTACCTCATCCCATGCTCTCTTGGATGCTCATTTTTTGGCAATTATACTTCCTAATGTGTGTATGATTCTAGTTGGATGGTTTATTTTAAGAAACATCAGTGTGTTAGGGGAATTGATCACCCATATATGCCTATCCTTCAACATTAAACATTGGAATACTCCTCCCTCTTGGTGTTCGACTCTCATTTATTGTGGCAAAAACCTTGCTCCCCACACCGATTTCTTATTTATGTGAGATCAAATCTAATCATATATTCCTCATCATAAACTTTATGTATCTCGTTTATTGTGAAGTGTTAATGAAACCCTTTCTTGTAAAACGTTTGTGGCCAATTTGATTGATCTAGAAGCTCATATAGAAGTATGGAACCTTTGATCCCAATGTCATGTAATATTATGCTCTTTCTATCATCCCAATGGAATTCTTTTCAAAAACACAAAGAGATTAGTACCATCAGAGAGCTACACTCTTCCGATTGAATGTTTTCTATCTCTTCCATTATTTAGTTTTAAATATTGATCCTATAATTGCTTCTATTTTCTTGTTGTTCATATTACTAGTCTATTTCTGGTATATTATTACTTTTGAGATTAATAAAATATGTGTGTGTTTAGTGTTCTTTCCATTCAAATAGGTCCCAAACAAGATGAAGCACATTAAATCTGTCGTAACTTTTACTTCTTTCCTATATCTTTGTTCAGATATGTTTTTACTTTCAAAGTAGGATTCTGTTTTAATTCTGCTACACAAACTCATTTTAATTTTTCACTCTTATATTATTTTTTTATCAAAATAATTATAACCATGACATACTTTTCAAATTCATATAATTAGTTGAATATAAGTATCTATCCATTGATATTAACTATTTCTTGGGGGTGAACACATATAATTTTCTACAATAATATCCCCTCATATATTAGTAATGATATTAAACTTATAAAATAACTCCAAAATAAAATAAATCATTGATAATTTTGATATACCTTGGGAATAATGAGGAGTAATTAAAGGTGTTAGTTCCTACAAATTTTATGTTTTTCAATGATTCTTTAGATTTCAGATACTCTCACAGAAGATAAATGAATGAAATCATTTCTAGTAATTTGAAATAAAAAGTAGATTTAAATGTAAAAATATCACATACCACATAGGTGAATTGATGAATAAGGTGATTTATGTTGACCTCCTCAGTAAGAAATAAAAGTACGTAAGTGGTAATTACAACATTATTTATAGTCACTCTTACCTGATCTAACTACATAAGTTGATGACATACATAATCCCTTGACACATAGACACTAAAACATCATTTTCCATCAAATATATGATATCATGGACAATGTTATGGTGCTCCATGGAATATTGAATGTCACTATGTCATGGTTCTTATTCTTGGAGTAATCACATAATGTGATAATGTGTTGGTTCCATCATTTTATCACTTTGAAGGATATTATGACTAGTTCCTCATCATAAGATAATGAATTTTAGCATTTTGAATGAAAAACATGGATTCTTAAATGTTAAACATTCACTGTGAGGATTCAAGATACACATTGAAAAAGATAAAACATTTGAGATTTTTGTGGAAAACTCATTAAATATAGGATGATTTTTTTAGTTTCATATAAGTGTATTTTTCATCGATCATGTTTGGTGAAATTGTTAAAACCCTTCCAGTTAGAAATTAGGAAGCTCTTGATTCTCTCTATCCTTTAAACAAAGGTTCTAGTAGATCAAGGATTATAGGGAGATCCTTCACAAGCATTGTAGGACTCGTGTGATATGTGGATACACTATGAGGGATAGATCCGTCAGCCTTTACTCATTGATATATATCAAACTCATTTAGATGAGATCAGATCAACAAGTGAAAGGTTTGTACACATATTTTCATTATAATATTAATTCCAAATATATACATTGATATTGAGTTGTTTGGGTTTTGGTGTTATCTTATACTGCATTTTGGAAAAGTTTCATCCCTTAAAAACCAGTTTATAACATTGGTGAAGTTTATATAATCATTTGGATTGATATTTAAATAAACGATGAAGCAAGAAAATATGGGTTTTCAGGTACCATGACATGGTTAAAGATAAAAGTGATATATTTTTTTCTTATTGGTATTAAAACATGATGTAGATATATTTGAAAAAAAAATTATTCTTTAAATACCATAAACCATGAAATATTGAATGTAAAATTCCCATTAGAGTCATATTTTAAAAAATAGAAACATAGCATCATGGGATAATGCCTATATACTGTATTTAGTTGGCCTATATTTCAAAGATATGATCCAAAATGGTTTAGACCATGCAACAATAAATTTCATCCAACATAATTTTGGTATTTTGATGTTTTCCCTAAAATGTATTGGATTACTTAAATGGGAACCCTTTGAAATGGATTTCTTGAAATGCCAAGGTTAAACCTAAAATGATTCCCAAAATTATAATGATTTATGGAATGTTAATAGGTTTAAAGTGAATTTACATAGTTACAATAAGGTCAAATATTATTGTCACTAAGTGAGGATACTAAATGGATTGATGAGGTTAATGTTTTATTTGTTTTCAATATGTTTATAGGAAGAAAAGTCAATGTGTGTTGAGGTTTGAAAATGTGAATGTGCCCAATGAAAAAAAAGTTTGAAGTTCCCCATGGATGATGAAAAAACAAAAAAAGAATAAATTGACGATGGTTATTTTTTTACTAGTGGTGGTTAAACTACCTCTAAATAATTTAGTGGTGGTTAATAAAACTGCCACATATTTCACATTCAATAATCATTTTATGGTGGTTATTTTCTTTTAGCTGCGATTTTTGTATGTATTTTTTGGGGTATTTAGTATAAGTTTAGATTTTATTCAGAGGAAGTTTTTTCTTCAAAAAATTTACCTAAAACTAAAATATATGAAATGAACCTTACCACCATTAAGTAAAATTTAGAAACATTATTTATCATCAGTTTATAAAAACCACCGCTAAATATTTCTTTTAAAATTTATTGATTTTTAAATATTTAATAAAAAAATATAAATATAAAAAATCTAACATGAAATAAACTAAAACATAAATGCATAGTAAACCCATCATACATACATCATACATCATACATCCACATTAATATATACATACATACAAAGTCACCAAAACCTCAGTAATATTAACCTCAGTTAATTGATAACCTCAATAACCCATCCTCACTCATCAATATATACATATAAAATTTGTCAAAAAAAAATACATGCATAATATATATCCATCCCATAACATTTGATGTATCCATCTACCTCCAAATCATCTCATCCACTAAAATCAACCAAATTATCTCATCAACTATAACAAAAATGACGACATAAATTAAAACTGAAAATAATAAATTAGAATTACTATATAATCTTTAAAAAAATTTAAACATACCATGGAAACTAATAACCATCACGAAATCCTTCTAAATAATTCCATTGATCATAATGATAAACCTCCCACATACTTCCATCATCTATCAGCTACAATAAAAACCACAAAATTTAAGAAAAGAAATGTGAAACAGAAAAGACAGAGAATATATTCATTATTTTGGTCATAAAAATTGATATTTTTTAATAAAAAGAATAAATTTGACATAAATAAATAATATAGCAAGAAAAAATTTTAAAAATTTATCTTACATACTTAAGATATGTTTCAACACTTTAAAATGAAAAGGAGTTAGTATATAACAATCTAATTAATTTTTAAATTGATGTGCTATGAGCTTGAAATTTAATTAATGATTTTTTAAAAGACATTGATATGAAATCATGTTATGTATTTAAAAACTAACTCAATGGTAGATATACCATTATTTCACATCAATATGATTTTATTTTCTATACTTTTAACTGTTACACACAAATTTTAGTATTTTAAAACACTAAAAAATATTTAATTTCATCTTGGGAAAATCATAACTCGGAAAGACATGTCATCATTTATTTAATTTCACTAATAAATCTAGAGTCATTTTCCTCTGATTTCACGGAAATTTGATGTTGTTCCCCAATTTTGACCTCCTAAAATACATTTTTAAAGTATTAGGTACCTTTAAAAACTATTGAATGAGTATTTTTTATTACAATTCAAGTCTGATTGATGTATTTTATATGCATATAGATAAAAAATAACTCAATGGAAGTTTTCCTTTTATTTCATGTAAATCTATGGTTTTTGTTATTTTTTTCCATTACATTAAAATTTTAGTGATTTAGACAGTAAAAACATGTTTTTGTGAATATTGAGAAAATTATTACTTGAAATGATGTGCCTTCAACTCCGACATTTCACTAATAAATCTAAAATCAGTTTCCTCTAATTTTATCGAAATCCCATGTCATTTTCCTAGTTTTGACCCCCCCGATACATGTTTTTAGTGGCTTCAATGCCTTTAAAAAATATTTACCGAGTCATTATGACTATAACACACATCATATTGATGTGATGACTATGAGTATACATCAAAAATAACTCAATAGTGGTTTTACCATGATTTCACATCAATTTGAGATATCTTTTATGGTTTTTACTATTACACCCACGTTTTAGTGTTTTAAAACACTAAAATAACATTTATAAGAATATTAGGCATACTATAACTCAAAATGATATGAAGGGGGTTTCTAAATTTCAAAAATCAATCCATGGTTGTTTTCCTCCGATTTCATAGAAATTCAATGTAATTCTTATGATTTTAACCCCAAAATATAGGTTTTTAAAGGCTTTGGTACCTTTATAATCTATTTACCGAGTAATTATGACTACACCACACATCATATTAACATGTTGTCTACTCGTTCATGTAAAAAATAAATCAAATGTGGTTTTACCATGATTTCATGTCAATATGAGGGTTTCTTATACGGTTTTGTCTATTACACACATGTTCAGTGTTTTAAAAAACTAAAAACAAATTTACGAGCATCCTAGGAAAATAGTAACTCAAAATGACGTGTTTTAAGTTCCTAAATTTTAAAAATAAATCTATAGTAATTTTCCTCTAATTTCATGGAAATACAATATCATTTTCTTGGTTTTGACCCCCCAACACACGTTCTTAAAGGATTTGGTACATTTAAAAATTATTTACCAAGTAATTCCTACCACACTGAATGTTAGATTGATATGCTGTCTATGAGCACACATAAAAAATAATTGAATTAGGGTTTTTCATGATTTCACATAAATAAGAGGTTAGTTTCTATGGTTTTTACCATTAGAAACATGTTTTAGTGGTTTAAAACACCAAAAACGTGTTTAGGGGAATCTCGGGAAAACCATAACTCAAAATGATGTGCCTTAAGTAACTATATTTAAAAAATAAATCTATGTTTATTTTCCTCTGATTCTATTTAAATATGATGCTTTTTTGGTTTTGACCCCACAACACACATTTTTAAAGTGTTTGATACCTTTAAAAATTGTTTACTAAGTCATTCTGACCACACCACATGTCAAATTGACATGTTGTCTCTAAATAAACATAAAAAATAACTAAAATATGGTTTTATCACGATTTCAAATAAATATGAGGTCATTTTTAATAGTTTTTACCGTTACACATACATTTTAGTGTTTGGAGACACAAAAAACACATTTACAAGAATCCTAGGAAAACCGTTACTCGGAATGACATTTTGTGAGTTCCTACATTTCAAAAATAAATATATGGTCATTTTTATTTTGTTTCATTGAAATAAAATGTTTTTTCCTATTTTTGACCCCCTGACACAAGTTTTTAAAGGCTTTGGTACATTTAAAAATTGTTTATTGAGTCATTATAACCATACTTCATGTCATATTTACATCTTTTCTACATATAAGCCTCAAAAAATAACTCAAAGGTGGTATTATCTTGATTTAATGTAAATATAAGGCTGTTTTATATGTTTTTTCCATTATACGCATGTTTAAGTGTTTTAAAACACTAAAAATGTGATTATGGGTATCTCGGGAAAACTGTAACTCAGAATGATATACCATCAGATCCTAAATTTCAAAAAAACTATAAGTTCATTTAACTACGATTTCATGGAAACCCAAAATCTTTTTCATGTTTTGACCCACTGAAACATGTTTTTAAAGGTTTTGGTCCCTTACAAAATAGTTTACTGAGTCATTCCAACCACACCACATGTTTGATTTATATATTGTCTATGCATTCAAATAAAAAATAACTCAACTATGAATGTATCATGATTACACATCAATTTGAGGTGTTTTATATATTTTTGAACGTTACACACATGTTTTAGTGTTTTAAACACTAAAACCGCATTTACAAGCATCTCGAGAAAACTATAATTCTGAATGATGATATGATAGTTCCTACATTTCAAAAATAAATCTATGATAATTTTCTCCTAATTTCATAAAATTATAATGTCATTTATAGGTTTTGAACCCCTAAAACATGTTTTTAAAGGCTGTGGTGCCTTTAAAAACTATTTTCTCAGTCAAAACTAACAAAACAAGCCTAGATTGTGTATAATTTAAGGATAATGATCCATAATTAATTTTTTTTCATGTAGGAACCAACCAATTGTAAATTTGGAACATTATTTGATTGGTATGACTCAAAGTGTGTGTTTTCAATATAAAATATTCATTTTAGTTTTATTTATGGATGTTGTATGTGTTCAATGTAAAAGTATGAATGATCATTGAAATTTAGAATTTACATCGAGAGGATGATCTATAAGGATGGAAATTTCCTTAGGGATTATTCTGATCATCTTCTAAAATAAACAGAATTATTTTCCATTGTCGTCCATCACTAATACTATGTTTTCAAATAAGAGTCTTATTATTGAACATTTCTATTCATCCTTGAAATTCATCTTTTGATTCCAGATCAAGGACACTCCTCAAAACTCTACTTGGTGTAGCAGTAACTAATGAAATCACCCTTCCATTAATAGGTGATTAAGTAGTCCTATAACCAGTCATCTCTACATGTTTTGGATGCTCCTTCCCAAAAATTATTACAACTACATCCATCTTGAAAACCGATGATGATTGTGAAGGGTTTGCATCCCAAACTTCTGGAATTTTAACTTGTTAATAAAAATATTAATAATGATTTTTTAAATTATCTAAAATTCATAATTTTATTTAATTACTAAATTTTTCATTACTATTTATTTGTCTTTCATTATTATAATAAATAATAATGAAAAATAAATTATAACAACCAAAAAGTTTAAAAAAAAATTAACTGGGGATGACTAGATGGATCAATTGATGCTAACTTGGCATCACTTGATCCTTTTATCCAACCCCATTTAATTTGGTTTATGTCTTGTTTATTTGTATAATATAATTTACATTATAGTGTTTTTATTATAATTAAATAACAATAAAAAATAATGAAAAATAATTACTCCCACTTCTTTGGTTGGGTCATTTACAAAACATACATCAAATTTCCCATTCACTTTAAACCATATATTTGTTTGGAAAATAGAGTGACCTAATTCGTTATATTTTATAAAAAAATATAAAAAAGTTATAAAAATCCATGATTTATAATAAAATGATATAAATAATAATAGATAAAATACAAACAAAAAATGTTCTTTTTATCAAAAATATCAAGACCCAGTGATATGAGGAATGAATTGTTTCTCACAATTCAATCTATATTATTTAGATAATTCCTAAAAAAATAATAGAATTAATAAAAATTATAACTTTGTTGTGTTTATGTTGTTATGATACTATAAAATATGATATTAATACCTGATATGCATCTCAATTAATATCAACAAGCATCTTCCATTTCTCATGAGAGTTTCCTTCATTCAATTTCTGTTACATCTTTCATGAACTTAGAGACAATTCATTAAACTCATGCCATAATATCCATTTAAAATCTATCCATTTCTTGCCCAATTTTTTCAGAGTCCATGGGTATGAAACAGAGTCAGGGACATCAAAATGAAAAAACATAAAGAAATAAAACACATAACACTTTATAAGTATATTATAAAATATTAATCATGTATTTTAAATTAGTTATCAGTGAATACTAAATTTTTATTACCTTTACATTATTATCAAAGACCTCATTTTTTGAGATGTGGTAATATTCCAACTATTATTACAATTAATGGGAAAAACCACAATATCTCAATAAATATACCCAATAATATGATCATAGATTCAGGTATCATAAATGTTAGTAACCACAAACTTAAAAAATGGAATTATAATCTTGAAGTCCTTCAGTTTCGATACATGATCTGTGTTCACATTTATAGCCCTCCTATTGTAATCTTTATATTTTGTAAAAATGAATTAAAAAATTAAAAAATTATATATTGTTTTTGTACAATAACAAACATACCAGTAATGGTAACTTTCCAGTATCCCCTAGATGGAGGGGTGAAAAACTACTCCATTGCTAGAGGTGAATCAAATGGTGGACTACTAATAACATCATGGGAAATAGCGGTCTAGCTAGAATTATTAGGAATTAAGGAGTTAACTAGATCCACTGAAGATAATGGAAGTGGTGGAATGCTCTGAGATGTTAATCATATAGGATATTTATTTTTTTCTCCACATTATAGAAATTCAAGTGTTTCAAATATATTAAATATATAAAAAATAAAAAATAAAATATTTTTACAAAAACTGAAAAAATAGAAAAATATATATATGTATGAAACACCTATAAATGAGAAATTTTAATGTAGACTAATTACCAATTTAGACATTCAATTATCTTAATCCTTATTGTATTCATTATTATCAACCACCATTATGATGAGTTATTCATTTTCAACCTCTCTTTCAAGTTATATTCTTTCGATATTTTTAGGAAAAAACTATCCAATGTTTTTTGGTCGACAAGGTTTACTATTAAAAGTACCAATTAATATTCCTAGCCCATATCATATAAGTCTCTCAGATTTAGGTATATTATAATACACCACTATTTCTATATTTCATCATCTATATAATAAACCATCTTCACTTGTGAAGCCAAGATAAATGGATCTTTCTATCCTTGATCACCTTTATGGATCAATTGAGGGAAGTTGAAAGAAGTAAATTGTAATGAATCTTTAATTATACCCCTATCAATATTGACCCACTTTCATTTGAATAAGACTGCTAAAAACTGAACATGTTAGTTTAATTCAATTATTTCAATCATATTTCAAAAGTATCCACATCTCTATGTTTAAATATACCAATATTTTTAATTTTCATGTCTTATTCATGATAAATTGTATGACACTTGAAGACATGAATATTATAGGCATCAAATCTCTTAGCCATCCTTAGTAGACCTATAGCCAAAAAGACAAAATCATTTTATAATTTAGCTCTATTATCAACATTTATTATCTAGAAAATAATATATGTGGTGTTACTTATAACCTAGAAAAATAACTACACGTCTATAATATGAATATTATTCTATACTTACACGATGGGTGAACCATTCGACAATCTCATTATTAATTTATTTTGTTAATTCCATCTCATTTAATGCTCAACCACTTAGTCACCTTTTTTTTCAATAAAAATTCTTTAATAAATGGATCTGTAATTATAATATTGATTAAAAAATATATGTGTTCTTGTAGTAACTCCTATTCAATAAATGAAAAATTTGAACCCCTTCCAATTAGTTATTTAACAGTTGGAAATATTAAAGACTGGTTTTCAGAATTAGAATTAGTGGAGATGTCAACAACACATCTAAAACAATTTAGTCTAGTCTCAATTCTATCCAAATACCTAGAAAAAAAGTTAAACCACTCTTTGACTATATAAACATCAATAATTGTGCCTTTTAGTTGAGCTTTATTCCTTACAAATTATTTCAAAGGACCTATGTACCTAATAAAAAAAATAATCATACTAAAAATATTTATGCAGTGATTTGATAAAATTGAATTCAATAATTAAAATAAAAATAATATCAATGTATCTATCAATTGGATACATCCATATATAGTGTACCGGTCCACCAAGTTTAGTTTCTTCAACCAAATGAAGAGTCAAATGATTCACGACTTTGAATAATGAATGGGGAAATAATATCAAAATAAAGAGTTTCAATACAATTATTTATTGAAGTTTATCAAGCTTAGTTGGATTTACTATTTTTCCAAAAAATATCTCTGAAAAAGGTGCACAACTCTAGTAGAACTATAGTTACTTTTTCAGGTAACATATTACGTAATTGCAATGGAAAAAACTACTCCATCAAAATATTTGACTGATGACTTTTCAATCCATTTAACTTTTTATTTTTTAAGTTAATTCACCTATATATGTTACATAAATATCCATCTGGGACTTTTAAATTATATAAATTTTAAATTAATATGTATTTATCATGATTTTTCATTGCAAAAATAGCCAAAGGATACTTTCCATTCTCATTTTCCCACAAACCATCCTTTATATTCATTAAATACAAATCCTCATGAGCAGTAATACGATCCTTCTATTTACCCTACTCATTAAACAATGTAAAAATTACCTTATCACATATTTTCTTCTCAATATGCTTTACATCATGATTAATATGTATCAAATTAAAATCCAAATGAGTATGTTTGAAAAATATAATATTTTTCTTTCATTTTTTATTCTATCAACTTTAGATACTTTACCTCATACCCTTTCCCCCTTTTTTAAACTGATTACATTTTCTAAATTCTTCAGTGGCATTGATTAATTTTGATATGGGTTATGAACCAGATTACACATTCTAGGGATTTCTCAATTTAATATCTCCTTTGAATATCATCTTATTAAACCTAAATTTATGAGAAGAATCAAGAAATCTATAAAGACCCAAAAACACCATTTTCTACTATGAAACAACCATTGAGGTTCAAAATCACAATCAAAAATGAGAAAACACAAACCAGTATGAGTGTTCCAACCTGATAAGATTCCTAGTCTAGGAATGTCACCAATTTTACACATTAAAACAGTATGAATTTTGA
Source organism: Viscum album (assembly GCA_963277665.1). Classification (NCBI taxonomy): domain Eukaryota; kingdom Viridiplantae; phylum Streptophyta; class Magnoliopsida; order Santalales; family Viscaceae; genus Viscum; species Viscum album. The sequence goes on along the minus strand of OY728121.1, from coordinate 1,927,136,396 downwards.
ATAGTTTTCCCATTAAATCATCATTTTTTCAACACCATTATCCTATAATTCTCACAATTATGTGATTAGAGTTTGAAGGTGCACATCAATGTCATTTAAATGTATTTTATTTCTAGTAATAATCATCTAAATAATGAAATATGTATTCTTCATACACATACTTTTAGGTAGATTATAGGGGATCAAAGCAACTAGATAAATTTTATAATTAGTAATTAAATAACCAAGAGGGTTAAAATCATCATAATCAAATCATAAAAATAGATTTATAGGAATTTAAGAAACATATGGATATAATGAATCAAATATATTTAAAGATATTTAGTCTTTTATTTTTCTCATCAAGACATTGTTATTATCCTGAGAATGACACATCAAGTCTTATAATTTCTTAGATGATATGAATAATGTTTTAATGCCTTGTTTTAGGGGAAATTAGTGGAATACCGTTGCAGGAGTTCTCTTCAACTATTTATTCCTAGGATTACATTGATTTATAATCTCATTATATTTCATTTATTTATATATAATTATATGAAATATTACCCAATATTCTTTATCAGACTCTTCACCCCAGCAAAGCATGTAATCATTAGGGAATACATGTATCTCTGTATAATAAATTAAAATTTTCTTGAGGACATTATCCATCACATAGAATGATGCATGGATCCTAGATTCACTAAATGAATCATGAAGAAACTCTAAAATCATATATTTTTTTAGTAATTCCCTAAATACACTTGATATTATACAACTTCAAAAGAAAATACAACTCCAAATACTTGGAACGCCCTTTATATAGTTCTTGTAGTTCATATTAATCTACTTAATAAAACTCATTTTTTTGACAATGAAGTTCTATGAAAGATTAACCTGATATGGATCAACTAAAGGTTATATTTATATATTAAAATATTGTACACTGGATCCAGTAAATCCAAAGGAATTATTTGTCAAATTTCAAACTCAATTCTCCTATCGTGGGCCACTTTATGTTTTGTTGATAAATTTTTCATTTTTTGACTTTTTATAACATTAAATTCACCATTCTAAATCTCACATAAATATCGAGAATTAAACTATTAAATATAAAATTATCACATAATTCATTTCTAATCAACTATCACTTGAATTTACAATCTATACATAAAAATTTTATTCTACCAGCCACTGATCAGTTTGTAATTGCAGAATTAAAAAATTCTTCCAAACCCTTCGCATATAGAGGTGCATTTCAAGGTAAATTAATACAATTTTTTTCCATAGTTATTAGATTGGTACTCTTATCCATACAGGTTAGATATAAAGATATAAATGTTTAATAAAAAATTACAATCAAAATTAAACATCACCCATCTTATTGACTGACCAGGGTAGGGTCTTGATTCGACATGACACAAATTCAACATAAAAATGATTCAGTACAACATGAAAAACATATAAAACATAAATGATTAAATATTACACCACAAAATTATATAATTTAATATAATGGAATAATTTCACTGAAATGAGGATTGAGGTTACTGTGATATCGAGAATATTGTTATTAGTCTACAATAATACATTAAAATAATTCTTCTATTAAAAGATCTCTAAATTTTTTTCATTGCATATTTTAAATTTTTATTTTATATTACATAAAATTGATTTTATATATAGCTATATTTTTTTTATAATTATAAAAATCAATATTTTTTTGTATCTCAAAACAAGAACTTATCATTATGAAATTTGGTTCCTGTGCTTCCATATGCATCATAACAATGCATGAAATTTTGTTTTTATGAAATTTTCAGAATCGATTTAAAAATTAGTACTCAACTTGAAGAGAGTAGCACATACAAAAAGCTTAATTTAAATTTAAGCTATGTAGCTTGTAGTAAGTATTATGCATTTTAATCATTATTAAGTGTATTTGTCATTTACTATTTTAAATTCATGATATCATTTAAAAAAGATTGGTAAATTACATGTGACTTGTGTTCTTAAATGGTAGGTTAAATGATCGGGTTTCTTCAAATGTGAGCCCCTATACAAAACATGTAAAACCACTATTCTCCCCATGATAACTCATAATGACAATTAAGGTGGACCTCAATAGGAAATTATCATTTTAAAAACATTAAAACAATTATGAAATGGGGGAGCAACAAAAAACCAAAATATTTACCTATTTATTGATGAAAATGAAAAAGCTTCAAGTCTTACACCACACACTAAAAACACCCTAGGAACCTGTATCATTCCACATGGACTAAATAATTAATTATAACAATTTATAATTTATTATTACTAATTTTAACAATAGAAATACTTGCTTAAAAGAACATTGAGATGCATCCATTCTCTAAAATCGTGAGAAACTATCGATTGAAGTTCAATAACATAACTACAAAATAATATTGGGAAAATCCCTATAAAACAACACACAATTACATATATCATTACATAATTTAATTAAAAATCATATATAAATTGAATCAATCATACCTTCAACTATGTCGAGGATCACAATCACCAGGAAAAGGAGAAGAGAAACCTTTGGGGGTCAATGTCGTGGAGCGGGGGAGGGGGGGGTAGCTATGAGGTTATCATCATGGAATAATGGGGTTAGGTTCATGAGGATTAGAGGGGGGGGGGGGTTGTATGACGGCATAATATTTTCAAACATGAATATTACATCTTTTTAGATGAATTTTTATTATACAAACATATAACCAAGGGCCAATATAGTTTAGTGACTTTGGAAACATGGAACACATTCTTCTAATTTGGGGAAATATATTCAACATATACTATAAATATATTCCCATTTATTACTTCTAAAAATTTCTTTATAACATTATATCTTGACTTCCTTCATACATGTTAAAACTTCCTCTTCACCAGGTATCACCTATTGATTTTCACCAAAAGACTTCATTGGTTGGATTTATACTGAAAGAAATAATTATAGGATGATTTTTGGGATTTTGGAAGGGTATGTTTATAGATTTTTTACAAACCAAATAGGTTTTAAAGTGTGAAGAAAGTATAATAATAGTTTCCCTTTAATAAGTTAGGGGAGGGAGACTTTTGGAATTCATAAAATTGTTAATTTATAATGAATTCATTATCAACCAAAATGCCTCAAAAATTACATGGATTAGAATATAAGATAAGTTAAGGTTGTAATATCTTCATCCAATTTATTTTAGACAATTTTTTGTGTTATTTTAAACCTTATAATTTTGATTAAACCTTAGTTAACTTATTTTAATTTTAACGATGATAAAAACTTTTCCAACAAAAAACGAATGATACTTTTACTTATAAGGTTCCAATTAGACCATAAATGTCCAATTGATGATATATTGTACCGTATCTAATCCAATTTTTTATAATTTAATATTTTTATAATTTATAAAAAATTTAATAAAATATTATTTTCATAAAATATCATAAGTGTCAATTATGAAACTATTTAGTACTTTGAATTTACGAAACTCAAGACAACAATACATATTGAAAAAATAATTTAATACACCTATAATATATCATACACATATAATAAATTCTTTTATCACCTAAATTAAGTAAAATTATATTTATTTTAATATTTCTAATATCATTTAATTGATTGATTAATTAATTGAATAATTACCACATCATCAATATGTAATTATTTATGATAATTATTTCTTCATTAAAATTTAAAAATAAATTTCCATGATGTCTATAAAACTTTTATGTTTCATAATAATATATATAGTACAGAATATATCTTATTTATCCATATATTAAAAATATTATACTCATTAAAAGTAAGAGTTTGATATTTTATCACTCTCTTTGATTTTGATAATATCGTTGTCATTTTCATAGATAAGTGTCCATTAAATAATTAAATTTTGACTTTTATGTGTTTAGTGTTGAATTAAATAAATATGATAACAAATTTTAATGTTTTATGGTAGTTTTATAATATTTATAATATTATTTTTACCCAAAATTAACTGATTTACTCTTAACCATGGTAATAAATATTACCAAGGTTACTATTCATATTGTCAAAAAATAAAAGGAAACTATTTAATTAATTTTTAACACATGATTTAAAATATGGCTTCCATTTTTCAAAATTCAAAACAAATAAATGGCTAAAATTATCTTGAAATTAATCTTGTAGATGGGGTGAGAAAACATAATTTTAAAGTGAAAATGTTCAAAAGATTGATATGTTTTTATATCCAAATTCAATGTGAAATTTATTATATTTACCAAAATTGGGTTAAATGATATAAAATTGATCTAATTATACTTTAAAACCAATTAAAAATATAATTTGACAATATAAATTATTTTGATAAAAAATTGGTTTTCAATTAAAATTCAGTATTTAGCAAGATTCATCAAAAATGAAACTTATCAGAAAAATAAAAAACATTTAACCAAAGTAAAATTTAATATTATTTTTTCAAAGAATAATTTTATTTTTTCATATATAATTTATAATTTTTTTAAAACTAGATTTTAAAAAAGTTCCTCATCAAAAGGCTGTAGAAATTTCTTTTTATAAAAATACATATTTTGAGTGAAAAATAGGATTTGTTCTTATATCATTTATATAAAACATACTGGATGAATGTTAAAAATTATATTTAATATATATTTCATTAATATAATCTAAAATGGTGATTTTTTTATTTATTGGTATAAAACACACTTGTATATATTTAATTTTTTTTTTCAGAAAATCATTTCTTTTTATTTTAAAAAGGGGTTTGTTTTCATTTATGATTAATTAGTAACCAAATAATTAATTATATATACATGTATGAAACTAATTTTCATAATTCATTTAATACTATTCATACCCTTCATTCTAACGGTTTGGTTATTATTATCTTTTTTTAAATAATTAGAATAATTAAATTTTGTTTTATAGAAACTCAGTGTTTCATGTAATGCAAGCTAAAAAGGGGTTTCATATACTGGATGACATCAAGGAAATAAAAATATATTTTATAAAAATATTAGGGTGTTACATTATACCCACCTTAAAATTAATTTCTCCTTCAAAATTCATTAGGTTCATCGATGTTTTAATACCTAAAAGTTACTTTTATAAAAACCCACATCATAAAAATGAATACAAAATCTTAGTTTAAAAAAAGAAAAGTTTTAAACATAAAGGTTAACTAAAATAATTAATAACTTGGTTTACACATAAGAGAACATGGATGGAAGGTGAAAACATGCACATAGAAGAGAAAACAAACTATCAAGTTTTGATGGAGAGTGATAGAGAATATGGTCATTATAAGGTTAATGAACACAAAACCGCAAACCAATTTGGTTAGAAATGATCTTTGATATCATCATTAATGATGATAATAGGATGGAATTTTATTTCAAAAATCAATTAAGATGAAATAATCACTTGATTTCATCATATAAGTACAATTAAACTCTTTGTTTGTGCCATGATCAGTCTCTACTTTATTTCTTACATTAATAAATGATGTTGTAATTGTAATACCAAAAGAACTAGTGGATCATAGGACCCATAATAGGATGGAAAGTCATTACATATGTTTACAGTTATCATCATAAAAAATTGTTTACATAGGTTATCTAATATGCATAAATAGTCATATGTTTTAGTAAAACATTAATATCTAAAACCTCATTGAAAGGTAAAAATAAAACTTTTAATAAATGGATAACCTTATAACCATTTAAACATTCAAAATTTATAAAAAATGTTACTAAATTTCTAAAAACCATCTTAACATTAATCCCCCAAATTTCATATATTATATCTTGATTTCCACGTGCCAAACAAGTTAATACCTTCATCATGTATTCTCTTAAAACATAGTAATAACCTGAATTACCATAAACCATATTGATTATGCCCATGCATCTTCATTCCTTATATAATTACTTTTCTTATAGAAAATATGTTCATGGTAAGATTGGGTCAATCCTTGTACCAATCGAATATGCAATTTCATTATTAAAAATTCAAGTGGAAACTCACATGAAATTTCAATAATGGATGAGCAATAATATTTCATAGGGTTCATTCCTACAAAATAAAACATGAAATTCCCAACTAAGGAGAGGTGGATAAGTATTCCTTAATTATCTTTGTTCACTTCATCCATTATGATAGCATAATATTTCCCTTTTTGCTTTTTTCCCTTTTTTGTTTTTTTCTTATCAGCCACATTAGTCCATGGATTGGGGAACTAGTTAGTATAATTACAAAACTTCTTGAAATTGATAAAATGAATTTTGGGAGGTGTATTTTGTAGATATTTCTCATCATTAACATCATTAGATACTTTCTTCACATCACTTGGGCATTCAACTGCTCGATGACCTTTCTTTCCACACTTGTAACACCATATTGTCCCTTTTGGTCATTTTCCCAAGTGCTACTTACCACATTTATGGAATAAAAATACATGACCTTTATTTCAAAAATTTATGTTTTGATGAGACTTGATCTTCCTTTTTTATCAAAACCAGAGGAATGGTGGGATTAGCCAATTTCCATTTCTACCTTTAGTAAAAATCGAATAACTTATTCATAACTACTAAAGTCTCTTATAGCTAAGGCCTTTCGGAGACATTGTTTTAGGACACCAAAGAATCAATCGATTTTTCATTCAGGGATAATGATAAACCCACACGTGTACCTTGGAAGTCTTGTAAAATTAGATTCCAAGGTACTAATAGATTCATAATCCTTTTGCTTAAGTTCAATGAATTCCTTCTCTATATTTGTTTGTAGAATATGAGGGAAGTACGTAATGAAAGTATCCCCATAAAATCTTCCTATTCTATAGATTAAATTTATTCTTATTCCCTAATGTTCTTAATAAGAGGCCACCACTAATCGGATTTTCATTCCAAATGATAAACAGCCAAAAAAACATTTTTATGATCCAAAAACTAAATAACAGAAAGTATCTTTTCAATCATATATAACTAGAAAAAACATGATACTTATATGGACCTATATCCATGGTTTTAAAACTACATATATAGGTGGATATGTCCATGTTTATGTGGCCTATAGACAGGGTTTTGAAAACCGTGGCTATTGGACTTCTTTTTAAGGGCTATAGCCACGGTTTTGAGAACTGTGTCTATAAGTCTCCTACCCCTGTGCAGGACAAAATATTTACCACCAAATAAATGGTGGGAAGAAGTATTTGCATTGTTTTTAGGAAGTTTCCATGGTTTTTAATTATATATATAACATATTATATATATATACACAAAATCCTTAGTGGTGTAGTGGTTAGGGCACTGCAATGTGAAGTGAAGGTGCAGGGATCAAATCCGGCTAGGCACACATTATTTTTAGGCAATTTTCATGGATAAAACCATGGGCATAGGTTAACTGACATGGTTGAAAATAGATACACCTATTCCCATGGTTAGAACCATGGAAATAAGTCATACCCTACTACCACAATAATAGCACCCACGGTCGGGAAAAACTATGACTATAGCCTACGACCATGGTTTTGGGCCATATTTCCACAGTTTTAAACTGTGGAAATAACCCATTTTTGTAGTTGTGGTATTGATCCATTTCCTAGAAACTAATTGATCATTGGGACCACTAAAATAAGGTGTAAATTACCTCATGAAGGACTAAAAAATATTTTTTCCTCCATATCTCATTTTGAAGTTCAACATGATTCATATCTTGGGAAAGTTGTGTGATCATAACAACAAGATTTTTCATTCTTACTCCCACAATAGTCGGTTCCTTAGGAGGAAAATCATTTCACTTCCCATCACATTCAGAATTAACATGGTTTCTGAAGGTTCCATACATTTACTAAAACCATATTCATAGTGCGATCAACACTAATCATAGTGGTAAAATAACATAATCAAGGGAAATTTCTTATAAATTTCATTATGTGACACTTTAGGTTTAATATTAGTATAATCATGATTGTTCACAAAACTATATGATTGTATCCTATACTTATACTTAAGGATATTAATAAGTTTTATCATCCTATGTTCAAAATATTGACTAAAACTTCTCTTTAATAATAACCATAATGACCCAGTCTTTTGAAACATGGATATTACATATTTCTGTATGAATATTCATTACACAAACACATGCCTGATGACCGTAATAGTTTATTTCCTTTGGCAACATGGAAAAAATTATTCTAATATAGTGAAATATTTTAAAATATCCCATAAATATCTTCCCCTTTAGTAATTTTAATTAAAAACTTTCTTTATAACCATGAGGGTTGACTTCCTTCGTACACATAAAAACTTCCTCTTCTTCAGGTTTATCATTTGGATTTGCACCAAAGGACTTCCTTGGATGGATTTATACCCAAAGGAAAGCTTCTAAGTTGAATATACGGAATTTTGGAGGATACTAAGATATAGTTTGGCTGAACCAAATAGGTTTTAAAGTATTAAGAAAATATAAGAATAGGTTCCCTTTAATAAGAGAGGGGATTCACACTTTTGGAATTTATCAAAAGATTAATTTATAATAAATTTATTATCAATAAAAATAAATCCAAAACTCCATGGATTTGAATATAATATAATATAAGTCTTTAATATTATCAACCACTTGATTTTATACATGTTTGGTGTTATTTTAAACCTTATCATTTTGATTAACCCTTAGTTAACCTATTTTCATTTTAACTATGGTAACACATTTTTCAATATAAAGAGGATGTTATTTTTACATATAAAGGTTTAATTGGACAATAAATGGAAAATTTATGATATTTTAGAACATATATAATCCCATTTCCTTATTGAATATTTTTATGATTTTTAAAAAATTTAATAAAACATTATTTTCATAAAATATCATATGTGTCAATTTTGACACTATTCATTACTTTGTCTTTAAGAAACTCAATAAAACAAGATATATTTAAAAAAATAATTTAATACACTATTTTCGATGCTTTTGTCGGGGCACACGCGTCCGTCCCATTCAGGGACGAGAGATGTAACTTTTTGGTTTCCCCGCATTCTCGCTTTCCAAAGGCGGGCGACATCATCTTCTTAATCAGGGACGTCTACTCCTTGATCAAAACGGGATGATGGGATTTCGGTTCTTCCTTCCGGAGATTCCTCCTCAGAACTCGTCACCTAGTCTGGGTCTCCCTCCTAGACTTAAGACATTGTTCGTGGAACTCTTCCCAACGCCATATCCTCATGGACACCAGTTAATTAAGCTGCTTCTGTCAGGACATTCCAAAGGGTCCGGTCAGGGCAGCAACCTTCGGTTAGCGGAGTAGTCACGCTGGGCATCACTGGAATGTCTGGATGCTGGGGATTGGTGTGTCTGTCTTATATCCCTTATTATCAGGCTTCTCGAGGGCGCAGAAGCCCGAGGCATCCCACATCGAATGCGGGGAATCATATGCCATGGGCATGTATCTAAGGTTTTCCTTATCTTCCTATGTTTAACATAGGGTATGCCACAAGTTTAACATCCAACGGAGATGGATCAGGCTGATCAGAACACTGACTAGAGTGGATCAGATGGAGGAACCCCCTAGAGAGAACAACTCCATTAGGGCCATCGCGTGGGTGGCCTCCCGAATGTTGTTAGTTGGAACGAGGAATGGGGTGGCAAGATCCCACCAGGATGTGGCGACCCGGGTAAGAATCAGGATTCCTGGAGGAAGTTTCTGTGGAAGGGATGGTGAATGGGATGACACCGTTATGAGGATGATGATGGTTTTGGGTTTAATCCATGGAAAGGATTCCTATGTATCCTCGTGTTAGGGAATCAAAGTCCACGTAGTTCATCTGATGATGGCTTATCGTCGATTGGGGTTTTAAATGGATTACCGCTGGATGAGGTTGCAACGGATTACCACTGCAATGAAAATGGCTTACCGCTGAATGGAGGTCCACAGTTTAACGTCGTGTGGGATGGGGGTGAACTGACGTAAAGGGGGTCGGAACCATTGGGTTTTGGGCATGAACCCCATGGAGGCTTCCTACGTACCTCACCTTGGAAAGGATCAAAGACAACATAGTTCACATGGCGGTATGGGGCTTACACTCTAGGCTACCCAGGGTGTTGGCGGACCGAGGTGAAGATGGTCAGAACGACTGGGTTTTTGGATTGAACCTCAGGGAGACTTCCTATGTACCATTCCTTGACATGGATCAAAGTCCTCATAGTTTGGTAAGGGGGTGTCAGTGAACCGATGTGAAGATAGACCTGGGGTTCGATGGGTGTTGGTCTTGAACCTCAGGGAGGCTTCCTACGTACCATGCCTTGACATGGATCAAAGTCCTCATAGTTCGATAAATAATGGGGCTTACACTTTGAGGCGGAACAGGGATAGAGAGATTGGGACTTACTCTAGGATAGAGGCCCATGGTGGCAAAGTGCAGCGGGAGAGGGATTTGGTACTGCATAAAGGAAAACCACCATTTCCCACCACGCCCTTTGCTGGCTCTGGGGACCGAAGATGAAAGGAGGAGCAGAGATGCTACCTCATACAAGGAAAGATAGGGGCTTATGCCAAGGTGGCTGCCCTTTCCCTACGGACAAACGCCACTCCGGTAAGGAGGATATCATCCCCTGTAAGGGGTGATCCCATCCTCATGGAGATGAGTGGGCATAGAGAATTTCCATAGTGGGGGGCCCTATGTGCGAGGCACGGGGAAAGGTCAAAGTTTAATGTCATATACTGAGGACGAAGGTGCTTGCAGTTTAACTTCCGGCAGCTCGGACGATGTGGGTTTTCTCCGCACCCCTAGGACTTACATAACTGGAACCCTCTGCTCCTTGGTGCAGATAGGGGACATGCAAAGCCATTGTGAGGGTGTGTCACGGAGCGAACCATCAAGGGGCCCACATTTGCATGGCTCTGTGAAGAGGAAATATCCATTAGCATGCCTATGTGAAGAAGCATGAGGTGAAGCAAAACAACGGGTGGTGTCGTCCAAAGGACTCTAAAATCACATCGTGAAAACCTAGAGGGTCTCAAGGGAAAAGAAATTTCCAAGCAGAGGAGTTCATAGGCAGGGGACTTGTGACGCTCTCTTGCTCCGCGTGGCGGAGGGAACTTGAAAAGGGGTGTGCTTCGAGAAGTGGGGTGCCTTAGGCTAAGCATAGGGCAGAGTTGCTTATGGGAGGTTCTTCACGAAGTGGAAAGGAATTCACGGAGCACTGTCTCGCGAAGCAAAGGTGCCTCATAAAGTGAGGTGTTGTGAAGCAATATTCTTCATGAAGTATAGTGACCCTGCCTTAGCATTGGGATCTTGTGTACATGAAGGGTGGTTCGTGAAGCATCACTGATCCGCGATGACCCAGGTCCCCTTGGGGATCCCCTTCCTTCATGAAGGCCCTTAGGCTTCACGAAAGGCATCCCTCTCAGAAGAGGGGATCAAAACGAGACAAGGGGGAGGCACTTCGTGGAGCAGAAGTGCCTCTCATAGCTCATGGTTCGCAGAGCAGAAAGATGCTACACAATTCGGGAGCTGGGAAGTCAAAAGGTCCGATTGTCCATCCTTTGGGCTTAGGGGGAGCTCGGTCTTTATAGTCAAGAGGCACTGCGAAGAGGATCTTACGCGGTGTGAAGTGGGATTTGGTTGCTTCGCGATGGGTCGCGAACATCAAATGCGGTAGCGGAGCATCCCGCCTCCTTCCTTCGCGGCAGGTTCGCGAATGTAAAATGTTTTCGCAGAGTGTCTCGCATTTTTCCTTCACGGAGGGCTCGCGGAAGTCAAATTCCTTCATGGAGCATCCCGTATCCTTACTTCACAGTGGGCTCTCAAACGTCAAATGCGTTCGTGAAGTGTGACACCTCCTTCCTTCACGGTGGGATCACGAACGTCAAATGTGTTCGCAGAGTGTTCCTCCTCCTTCCTTCGTCGCGGGCTCGAGAACGTAAAATGCGTTCACAAAGAATTCCACCTCCTTCCTTCGCAGAAGTCTTGGTTCTGGGGGCCCCCACGAAGTGGCTTCGCGAGGCAGTCAATGGGGCCTGTTTTTGGGTTTCTTCCCTATCCGGAATTTTGGCGCCAAAAAATTCTCCCCCTCAGACTTGGAGCCATGGAGAGATCAAGGGTCGAAGTTTGAGGGTAATCACCAAAATCCCCAACTGTTTGCGATAATTTCCCATGAAGAGGGCTTGCGAGGCAGATAGGGGATGCATGGGCCAAGCGCGCCACGAAGCTCAGTGTGCACTAGACGTTCCACGAAGCTCTGAAGTCCATCGCCTATAAATAGGGCGGTGGCCGTCTCTTTTGTCCTTTCACTTCTCCACGAATGTTTCCATTTGCTCTCTCGATTCGTGAAGCTCTGTGTACTCCGTGAGTGTTCTATGCAAATAGAGTCTTCATGGCACACAACGAGTCCTTGACTCTGCGTTTGTGCTCTGTGATCATTCACTTGAATGCCTAGGTAGCGCTCTGCGAACAGTCTTCACCAAGAGTCTTCACGATCATGCTCTGCAGACGAGCTTTGTAAACCAGCCAAAAAATCGTCCAAGTTCTAGAACTGAATGGCCCACCAAGAAGCTTCCAAAGGGGTGCTTGTGGATGCCACCTGATGGGATGAGATGGTGAAAAATCAGGGGCTAGGAGAGCTGGTTTTTAGCCACTCAGACCGTAAGTCTTGGGTGGATATGCTATCGGAGAGCCAGAAGAACTAACCTTTGTGTAGGAGGTTTCCTTTATATGGCTTTGGGATGAGGGACAATGTCTTCCTCCCTGAAGAAAGTAGGGACGAGCCAACTTACTAGTTCCGAAGCACGCTGTGCCAGCACCGATGGCTCATGGCGGCCAAGGGCCATGCCTGAGAGGACTTTACACCCATCATTTCAGACTGCTTATACAACCATTTGAACAACAAACAAATGAGGGTCGACCGTTGACCATGTTTGAAACATAAGACCTATCACAAATGTCATCCGAGATCTTTAGGGACATTGGCCCAGGATGGTAGGTGAGCTGATGTGGCATGAGACCAGTCCATTAGGGGGTCCCTTAGGATGTGAAAGAGGATGAGGATCCAAATAGTGAGCTTATGAAGCTTGGAAATGGAATGAGGGGAATGTCCCCATGAAAATTCCACACTATGGTCTCTTTGTCAAAACGCGTATGCATACGACAACGAGACGTATTAGATAGAGGGCGTCAAGTCCCTTCCCATAGGGAGATCATAGTTTAGGGTCATAGAACTTGGACCATGGATGGTAGGAAACATGGGAGACACATGGTGGGGTAATTACAAAAACCTGACGTGAATGGGTACTGGGGGTTCTGACCACCATGTGTTCCTTGGAGAGGTTTTAGGTCGAGGGACCGAAAATGAGAGTTGAGCTGGGCCCGAGGCAAGGTGCACATACATTCCTACGTACCCCATGAGGATGGGGATCAAGCTGCACATAGTTCTAAGAGGTTGAACGGTAAGGTACCAGTTCTAAGTATAAAAGGGGCATGCGGGTTTGGCCCTTGCACCAAAAGAAGTGGTATTTGATAAATCTTGTTTGTACTTTAAAATTAGTGGTTTTTTTATGAAGAGAAAGGCCTAGGGTAGCAGGACCTGGCATCACCACAAGAATGAAGACATAACAGCCATTGAAAAATGGCATAGCGTGTGACCAATACCAAACATGGTGTCCCCTTGAGTGAGGACATCACGATGCAGTGCTATTTTTCATCGTGCGGCCAGGACGATAATGTCACAGTTTAGGGTCATGTGATAGGACCAAGTGGCATAGTTTAATGTCATATGTCTTGGACATGAAGGAATTCGCATGACGTGATAAAAAATACCTGACGTGAATGAGGACATAATCCAACACCACACTGTATTCAATTCCGAGAAAGGAGACTCAGGCCAAGGGGCTTGAATAGAGATAAGAGGGTAAGGGGCAGGAGAAACTATCTCCTAATTGAGATGGACCGAAAAACGAGACATCTGTGTGTTCTTACATATCCCATAAGGATGGGAATCAAGCCACATGTAGTTCTGGACAAGATCTTAGTTTATGGTCTTAGATCTCGGACCATGGATGGGCAAAAACCCTTCAGTAAGTGTAGACTTCAACCCGATCCCTAAGCTCATGTGAGTCGAACTAGGTATGGAAAACAATGGAGGAAGATGTTTACTACAATACCGGGAATGCACTCCAAAGGAAAATAAGTGCGGAGCCCCGAATGACGCCCTTATCATAGCTTTTGTCCTCCTAACATGCTGATGCACACTGAGGAATAGTACTAAGAGTTTCGAAGTCCTACTTGGACATCATGAGGTGGAGGAGGATGTGAATCATGTAACCGACATTTTGGACTTAATGGGGTTGGCGTGGTGATGGAGGATAACTATTGAACGTGTTCAAAACATAGTATCCATGTCGCATTAGCCTGAAATGGGAACAACAAATGAGCATCGACCGCTGACCATATTTTCAATGTGGTATTTGTATCATCTTGTTGTCCGTGACCCTCGAGGACGTTGTCCCATAATGGCAGGAGAGCCCTTAGGCCTAGCATCCATGCCACATGGGGGTCCCTTTGGGTGTGAAAGGTGATGGAAGCCCTGATGAAGGGGAACACAAAGCCTAAAAAATGGGTGGAAGCATGTCCAAGAAGAGTCCGACATTCCAGGTACTAAACCAAAGTACCCTTAGGCACATTGGTGAACCACTTAAGAGGGTCAACGAAGGTGCCCAACTTGATAGTAACCTATTTGAAGGGATGAGTATAGAGTAAGGGGATAAATAATTACTAGGAGGGAGAGGTACATGGTTTGGTCGTTACAAGATCGACGTGAATGAGGACATAATCATATGGCACGCCATATACTCCCCTCCTCAGGGAAGGGTAGGCCAAGGGGCTAAGGTGAAAGGGTGGTTTCTGGGAGATGGGGATGGACCCAAAGTCTAGACATTCGGGCGGTCCTATGTATCCCATGAGGATGGGAATCAAGACACACATAGTTCTCGAAGGGACACGGGGTTAAGACACCCTAACGAGGGGGTGTACGGCATGGCGAGTAACCCGACGTGAATGAGGACATAATCCCACACCACACCATACAACCCTAAATAGGAACATGGGATGGGGGCCCAAAAAGGCCAAGGGGCCTGAGGCTGGGCCTCAGACGGGAAGGGACCAACCAGTTTGCAGTTTAACGTCTTGTAGTGGGGATGAAGAGAGGAGTAAGATACCCCACATAAGTGAGGTGTACGACACGAAAAATAACTTTCTATGAATGGGGACACAATCCCAGACCACACCGCACACTCCCATAAGAGAGAACCTGGGCCGTGGGACCAAAAAGTCCAAGGGGCCTGAGGTTGAGTCTCGATCGGAAAGGCCTGACCAGTCTGTAGTTTAATGTCTTTCCATGAGTACAAAAGAGAGGATAAGGTGTCTCATCTGGGGATGTGTATGGAACGATGAGCAACCCGATGTGAATGAAGACATAATTCCATACCACATCGTACAATCCCATAAGAGAGAACCTGGGACAGGGGCCCGAAAAGGCCAAGGGGCCTAAGGATGGGCCTCAGATGGAAGGACATACACCCTCTTATACAGTTACTGCCTCATTACAGCATCTAAGCCCATGTGAGAAGTGCTCGGTGTGGGAAATAAGGAGCTGATCTCAGCTCTCCCCATCATATGGGGGACTAAAACCTGGCTTTTCTTGAAGGGATTTCATCACTTGAAGATACAATGGGGCAGAATGAACCACTGAACTCAATGTTTGGGACATCTTGGGGTGGTTCCAATGTCGCCAAACAACTTTTGACCATGTTCGAAACACAACGTCTCTATGGTAACCTAAAATTGGAGCAACAAATGAGCATCAAACACTGACTATATTTGAAATTCGGGACTTGTATCGGCTTGTTTCTCAACATCCTCAAGGGTGTTGGCCTGTAATGGTAGGAGAGACCTTAAGCCTAGCATCCATACCATTCGGGGTCCCTTCTTGATGGGGAAGATGATGGAGTCCCAATCAAGGGAGCGGGTAAAGCATAGCTATACCCATCTATAAAAGAGGCGAACGTCTCCAGGGAGTGGGGCGTACAACCGGAACAAGGTTAGATTGATGTGAATTGGGGAAAAAGTTTGCAACCCTCCCATATGTCTTGACCCGAGGGGAAGACTCTGGCGTTTGGGCTGGGCCAACAGATGAAATGTTCGGGCATTCCTATGTATCCCATAAGGATGGGAATCAAGCCATACGTAGTTTTTGAAGGTCATGGAGTTTAACATCATACAATGAGGATGTGGGAGGATAGAAGAATGGGGAGTGGGAACATGGTGCGACCATTACAATCCTGGTATGAGTGGGGCTGAGGAAGCCTACACCATATCATGTAAGGATCCTCCAAGAGAACTATACCCATGGGGGATAGTCAATAAGAAGAGTTTGGGGGATGGACTCAAGACGAGGCGTCTGAGAGTTTCTATGTATCCCATATGGATGGGAATCAAGCCATACATAGTTCTCAAGATGCTGTTTAGCATCACGTAGGACGATGCATAGATTAAAGTCATGTAGGACCGAACAGTTTAAGGTCATGTGGGACCAGCGTGCAATTTAAGGTCATGCGGGACTGACGTGTAGTTTAGAGTCATGCGGGACCGAACAGTTTAATGTCATGTGGGAACAGTGTGCAGTTTAGGGTCATGCGGGACCGACATGTAGTTTAGGGTCATGCGGGACTGGCGTGAAGTTTAGGGTCATGCGGGATCGAACAATTTAAGGTCATCCAAGACCAATAGGCTCAGAAAAAGTATTTCTTGAGGAAATTAGCATTGGTGGGAGGAGTTATATGCTCAAAATCCATGGTCATCAGGGAGTATCCTCCGTTGGGGTAAACCTTGTGGACTATATAAGGTCCTTCCCATTTGGGCTCCACCTTGGGTGGTTTCCTACTGGGGATCATTTGTTCCCTGAGGGCCAATACCAAGTCACCTTGAAGAAAAGAGAGAAGAAAAAACATCTTGTTGAAGGCTCTAGCCATCTCGTTCTGATGACTTTCTAGATAGTGCAGGGCACGAAGCCTATTCTCATCAAGCGCTTCCACTTTATACAGACGAATTTCAGATACCCTATCTGGAGCCTGCTGGTCATAGACCACTTTGCATAATGAGGGAAGTTGTATCTCAATGGGAAGGATAACCTCAGCTTCGTACACCAGGGAATACGGGGTCACCTTGGTGGAATTACGAGTAATCATCAGATAGGCCCAGAGGGCGTTGGGGAGCTTGTCCGGCCAACTCTTCTAGTCCTGACCAACCATTTTATACAGAATGTTAGAGAGGGTTTTGTTGAATTCCTAGATCTTCCCATTTTCTTGCGTGTGATAGCGGGAGGTATGGTTTGAATGGATGTTGTACTTGGTGTACAATTTATTTAGCTCGACTGCTCGGAAGTTGGTGCCGTTATTGGCGAGGACAGTGTGAGGGACTCCAAACTGGTGTATGATGTTGGAGCTCACGAAGTCAACAATGGAACGAGCCTTGAACTCCTTGAGAAAAACTGATTCTTCCCACTTGGAAAAGAAATCTGTGGTGGTCAGGATGAACCTGTACTGGAGAGCTATCCCCGGTGGGTATGGTCCCACGACATCGAGTCACCACACCGCAAACAACCAAGAGTACTTGGTGGAGTGGAGAGGTTCTGGAGGCCGATGCAGGAATTTAGCATGAACTTGGAACGCATGACATATCTTGGAGAACTTGATACAATCATGGATCATAGAGGTCCAGAAGTACCCCAGTATCCATATTTGATGGGACAGCTTCGGCCCCACCTGGTGAGCCCTACAGGAACCGGCGTGAACCTCGTGCATGACCTGAGAAATCTCGAATTCTTGGATGCAACAGAAGAGAACACCATCAAACCTACACTTGTAGAGGATCTTCTCAAGACTGGGACCACTCTGGAGGGTAAACTACAACGCATGACGTCGGATTTGCTCGCGCTTGGCCCGATCATCTGGGAGGCAATCATTTTGGAGGTAATCGACAAAAGGGGATCTCCAGTCGAGAGTCTCTTCAACAACTATATCTGAAGAACCAGGGGGTCCTGACTTGGAAGACCCAGCGGTAAGATGGCTTACTCACAGACCGTCGTCATCCTCTAGTGTGACAGTAGAAATGACTCTCCAGTGTGCCACGTGTATAATTAGATCATCCTACTTGGGTTCTGCAAGTGATGTGGCCAGGCCGACCAGGGCTTCAGCACGACCGTTATGAGATTGAGGGACATGAGTAACTTCTGGCCGAGATGGAAACCAGGCCATTAGATGGAGGGTGCGCTCCAAAAATGGTATGAGATCCAGTTTTCTAACAACATAGCCACCATTGACTTGCTTGATGACTAGTTTAGAATCCCCTTTCACATGAAAATGGAGTACATCGATCTCGAGAGCCAACTCGAGGCCAACGATAAGATCCTGATACTTTTTCTCATTGTTGGGGCAACCTTCTAACAATAGGAATGAGTATGGAAGAATGTCTTGCGCTGGGGGTAATAAAGACAATACCCAGGCCCACTCTATTGAGCCTAAGATCATTGAGTCTCCTGTCGGTGGGGCTTCAGGAGGCGCATCAAAGTGCATCTTCCAATGTGGGATGACAGGATCTACTGAGAGTATTGCCTCATCCGGAAAATCCAAGTCCAGGGGTTGGCCCACAGAGGTTTAATGGGTATCTAGAAAGTCTACCAATTCCAATCCCTTGATAGCTTTCTGAGGGGTGAACCTGATGTCGAACTGCTAGAGGATTATCACCCACCACACTAGATATCTGGTCAACATGGGGCAGTTCAGAATGTACTTCAGCGGGTCTACCCAAGACACCAGCTGTACCTCATGGTGCTACAGGTAGTGTCGTAATTTCTGTACTATGAATACCAGTGTAAGGAAGCTCTTTTAGATGGGGGAGTATATGGTCTCCGCATCGATGAGAATACAAATGAGGTAGTGGAGACTATTTTCCCTCCCCTCATTGTTCTTCTGGGAGAGAAGGGCGCCGAGAGATCGTTCCAGTGTAGTCGCTTACAGGATCAGTGGATTTCATGGGACGGGTGGCTTCAAGACTGGAGGCTGGAGCAGATACTACTTAATTTCCTCAAACGTGGTCTAGCACTCTTCATCCCATTTGTAGGAAAATACTTTCTTCATGAGCTGTGAAATGGCTTACACATTCCGGCCAGATTCACAATGAATCTGCGTATGTAGGCTAAGTAGACTTGGAAACCTCAGAGCTCTTGAATATTACTCGAGGGAGGCATATGACTGATGGAATTGATCTTCTCTGGGTTGATATCGATTCCTCGGTACCTGAAAACAAAGCCAAGAAACATCCTAGAGGTGACCCCAAAGGCACATTTCAGCAGGTTCATCTTCAGATGGTGATAACGGAGGAAGCTTAACACTTTCTAAAGGTCTTTGAGATGGTCCTAGAACTGGCGGGATTTGACCACCAGATCATCCAGATAGAATTCCAGCACTGTCTCAAGGATTGGCATGAATATGAAGTGCATGACCCACTGATAGGTGGCACCTTCATTCTTCAGGCTGAAGGGCATAACCTGGTAACATAAAGTACCTTGGGGAACCCTGAAATTGGTGGACTCCTTGTCCTTTGGGGACATTCAGAACTGATTATACCTGGAGTAACCATCCATGAAGGAGAGGGCTTGGAATCCAGCTGTAGCGTCGATCAACAATTCTGTCAGTGTAAAGGGAAAATCATCCTTCAGATAGTGACAGTTTAGATATCGAATGTCGATGCAAACTCTAATCTATCCGTTATTATTCCTGATTGGAACAATGTTAACTAGCCACTTAGGGTACTAGACCTCCTTGATGAAGTTGGATCTGATGAGTTTGTCAACTTTGGCCTCGACCATGGCACCGTGAGAAGGGTGCATCTTTCTAGGAGGCTACTTGAACCCGAAATGACTCATTGGGAGACTGAGGCAGTGGAAGAATACCTGAGGATCTGGTCCTGGCATCTCATCTTAACTCCAGGAAAACACCTCACAATGCTACTTCAAGAAATCCATGTACTGTTGTTGCTCCTCGAGGGACATGGTGGCACTGATCAATGTGGGTATTAGATCTACCATGCTACCACGGTTCACCTGTACCAATTCATTGACCGTGGAGGAGACTCCTTGTTCCAAGGAAGGGGGAGCATCTTCTATATCTTCTTCTCTACTTATAGAGGGATCTTCCGTGGGGGAACTTTCTCCTGAGTTACCAGACCCCGATGGGAGGATGGTACCAGCTTGAATGGTAGTGGTTATTGGATTGGGGAACTACGGCAATGCTGAGACCATAGTAACAAAGGCTATCAACCCAATGCCATCTGGTCTCTGGTCTAATGGTCCACGCTTGATAATATCAAAGTAGTAGTGGTGCGTCGGCTAGAGCCAACTTATTCCATCCCGAAAAAACAGGCAAGTATGACGTACCGCCATGGCCATGGGGCTGACATCCCAATACCATACGGGGGTAGGAGGTTCCAGGATCACTTGAGCCTGGTTTGTGTAGGACTATAAGGTGATTTTACATCATCTCTTGGACTTGGGAATATACATTCCTCTTATATAGGAGACAAAAAATCATTGCCCCATGTCAGGGGTCGTGGTCTCCAATCCATGGATCGCGAAGATGTAGGCGTCATCCAGACCTTCCCAGGGGTTAGTTATGACCGTGGCGGGCTCAAACTCACCCTCCAGAATATGATTATCCTTGCTATTGTAATAGTCAACATCCAAATAACGGACTTCATAAGAGGTGAAAGGAGATGTATCACCTTAGAGTACACCTACTCGACCATTTAGGGAGTACTTGAGGCACTGGTGATATGACGAGGGGACCGCCGCGTGCAGGTGGAGCCATGGTCTGCCCATGAATGCATTGTACGTGGTGTCTTGGGAGATGACCATAAATTCAGTACTAGAAACTAGGCCACCGAACTGGGTCTTTAGACAGATCTTTCCGAATAGGGTCTGCTTTGTCCTGTCATATCCCTGGATCCTTAAATCGGAGGGAGTCAGGTCATTCTCGGATAACCCCAGCTTCCACAATGTCCATGTCAGGATACGGTTGATCTCAGAGTCTATGTCAACAAGGCAACGACGAACCTCCATGCCGTTAAATTTGACAGAGATGTACAGCGGGAGGATGTGCCCCTATATGGGAGAGCCTTCATCCTCTCCTAAGAACGAAATGATGGCCTGAAATTCAGCATCCTCGACTGCTTTAGCATGAAAGGATTCTGCAGCTCCTACCTTCGTTTCAAACTGTAGAGGGCTTCTTAAATCCTTAGCAAGGGCCTCACACATATTTACAAGATAGGCGAAGGGCTTCAAGGATAGAAAGCCTCACTGGGATGCCAGTGAGGTTCTTGAGAACATCATACTTATATGACTGGCATGAACGTCTACTTACAGGAGGCCGCTCTACGATTGGAGGCATGGTGGGCCCTACCAACTGGACCGACGGTTGGCTAGTGCTGGGCACATCCCACTGTTCACTAGTCAAAGCCCGAAAAGTTTCTGTCAGATGTGGACCAGAAGACTGAGATCATCCTGTAGCTGGGTGAGGCTGGCCGTGTCCTAGATGAGGTATCTCTACCTGATCCAGTAGCATAAACGGTGGTGGATGTGGTCCTGATGACACCAGATAAAGAGGATGCGAGTGTTGAGCTCTGCACTGGGCCTACTGTCTAGTCTCGGTGGCATGAACGGACTAGACAAATGTGCCAACTGACGCGCCTCGACGACCCATATGGTCGTGGATCTGTAGACGTTGGCGTCAGCTAGGTACATTGGGGAGGTTTTCCTGGCACTCCCCCTCGGTAGGATACATATAGGGGTTTACCAACTCAACGATGTTGACTGAAGAATACGCTTGACTATCACTTGAAGAGTCATCTACTACTGGGTATATTTTGGGAGTGATCCCCATCTCAGAGGGCATGAAGTCACCGAGAGTTTGAGACAATGATGACATTGGCGGGGCGCGTTTCTTTTTCTTACGCCGCCGATGCTTGCTCTTTTGAGAAGAGGCCAGCCGAGTTGGTGATGAAGAAGTGGTGGCCACAACTTCTGAAGGATTTATATGATGTAGGCGAACCCGAATGATGCCATGGGAACAAGCAACCGTCTTGCGAGACACCCAGTCATTGTACTTCTGGGACTCATGGTTGGAAACCTGTTGCCACTCACCTCCGCTGTCGCTACCACTGTCTCGCCATACAAAGATACCCGCCACTTGTGCCAGGGCTAGGCCCAGCCTGAATATGTTGTTGTTGACCTAGTCTTGGATCCAATATTTAAACACATATCACTTCTTGAGGGTGTTCCCTAGAATCCGATGATAGGGGCAATAGTTGGGGCGATCAGTAAGATTCGCCTCTTCCAGCCTTATGCACTCAGGCAAGCATACAATACCCTATTCTAGGGTGCCACATATGTAACCAGGGACCTGATTCTCGCTCAAAAAGTAAGTCTTATTTCTTATTTCTAGAAAGGGGGTTCTTGGAGCCTAGCCCAGATGAGGGGACTATCGAGGAGGTGGGCCCTGGTTTTCATGCCTGGGCGGTGGCAGTGAATTACACAGAGGCGCTTGCCGATTTTGAGGATGTTGTGAAGCCGGAGGCTGTGCTTGAAGAGGAGGACCTCTACGAGGCTGCAGGGTCGGTGCCACTAGTAGTAACTCTAGCTATCAGGGGGCTTCTATTTGGGCCCCCACGGTAGGCTCGACTCTGACAGCTCTCCTTACTGGAATCACATGGGGTAACAGATATTCATGGAAAACCAGTTTCAGGGCTTCCTCAAGGCGCTGGTCCTTGTTAGAGAAGTCTAGGAATCCTCCATGGTAGTTCTGGGTGATCAGAGAAGGAACCAATTCTATCTTGACGTTCCTTACGAACATCGTCAGTAATTTCTCCTGATTCGATGGAATGTTAAGGGAGTATGTAAGCCCCTTCCATCGGGCGATAAAGTCCGCGACTCGCTCATCAGGCCTTTTCTTGCACTTGAAGAGGTCTGTAATGCTCGTTTTCTGGGTGGTAGAGCTGAACTGGTAGAGGAACTGCCTGCGAAGGTCCTCCCAACTGGTCATAGATCTGACGAGGATCTAGCTGTACCAGACGAATGCCGACCTCTCTAGTGTCTGAACAAAACAGCGAAGCTTGGTAGCCTCTTACTGCGCTAGAGTTCCTAACATGGGTCCACACCATGAGTTGAAGTGGTCCAGGTGCTACGGTAGGTACCCCGTCCCGTTAAAGGAGGAGAAGGTGTGATTCGTGAAACCTGGAGGTGCCGGAATATCATCCACCCATGCTGGGTATGGCTTTCCATCTGGTGGGATTTCCACCTACCTCGTTTCCAGTGCCTCAATGTGAGCTATGAGTGCTACCATGTGATCATCTAGGCGGGGGTCCCTGTCTTGACGGGGATCCCTAACCATGAGTGCGTTTCCGGGATCTTCAACATAGTAGACAGGCTCAACGGCTCATGGAGCGGCTAGGGGAGCAGCCCTTGGGGCTACCGTGGGATCCCTAGCGGGGTTCCATGGATTGTCTCACCGTTCAGGAGGGTTTGGAGAGACATACTGTACCCTCTTTCCATGAGCTTCGACTTTAACTCTGTCTACAGGAGCGGTATGATCAAGGTTGACTGGGGGAATCTTGCCGAGGAGTAGTTGTTCCTGCCCCAATGGCCCCGACCTAGGATTATCGTAGTCATGTCATCGCTCTGCAATGTGTTCAGCCAGGAGTTTGTTGACCAACTTCTTCTGCTCAGCATGTTGTTGGCGCAACATGGCCTTCTCGGAGTCTTCCTCCGTCTTCTGCACTAAGGTGGATGGGTCAGAGTGCTTGACAGTTCCGACGTGCTCTTTTCCCTTACCAGCATTCCTGATGAGTACCAATGCCTAGATGGGTGCAGGGAGACCTAGGAGGTTTGTCTACTGACGAGTAATCCTCCCCGATGGGTCCAACAGTGGTGGAACACCCTCAGGGGGTAAGTCTCCATCGAGAAACTCCATCTCATCCTCCTTGTCCACTACGTCGGCCATGTGGACCGTGACCCTTCCTGGGGGAATTTCCTCGATATCGCATAGTGAATCAGGGTCCGCCAGATAGGACTAAAGAGGAGGGAAACATACTTCCCCCAGTCAAAGATTTTCACGTGGGGGGTAGCCTGCCAGATGATTTTTGCAGAATACCTTGATACTTTGAACACATTGCTGCTGGAGGGCCTCACGGTGACCTGGTGACTCGGGGTGCTGGGCCACATGGAGCACAGCTAGATCAACCAGACGAAACTGCTTGTTGATGTCTTGGAAATGTGCTTGGATCCTTGGATAAACCACACGCTGATGATGGAGACTGAAATGAGCCGCCCCAAGGGTGTAGCGGAAACACTAAACATCCTCTAGGGGTGAGGGACTCTGGTATGCAGAAATCAAGCACTTCCATGGGATATAACTTCTCAGGGAAGTGGTTCGCTGCAAGGATGCTCCAGATGATCCTCAGCTCAAACTCAGGGTCTGGCCCTTGATTTCCACACTCACCAACTGGGGGTGGCTGAGGAACTAGCAACGGTACTGAGGCAGACTGTTGGGATGGTAGGTTGGCTGGTGGAGAATACGGCAAACGAGATGACTGGCCACGGATTCTCAGGTTGTCCTCCGAAGAGTGTAGCAACCTGGCCACTACGTCGCGATAGTAGAGGCTAATGGCCATCATTCCTGGCTCAGGGGCCAGGGCTGCTGGTGTTTGGTCGCGCTGCTGCTCTCCCTCCATTGGTCCGAATAATTTCTCTCCGTGATCTCTTGTGGAGGTAGAGAGGGCTTCTAGTGATGATGGTGGTGATTTCACGCCCGTAACCTGTGGGGTCACCAGATTTTCATCCTTCTAGATAAACCTATGGAGGGAGGTGGGAATCCTATGGACCTCGCATTTTGGGAGCACCAGGCTGATACACCTTATCCCTGCCCCGACCCTGGACTCAGATGAGCGAGGGGAGGGTTCCCAAGCTGAGTCGTACTCTGCTTCAGATTCTAAGAAGTAGACTGGTTGATATCCATCCAGGCCTTCCCAGGATTCTTCTTGTGGCAGCGACAACCCACCTTCCAGCCTCTCGGTGGCTCCTCGGGACAGGGCTGAAACTGACATGGGGTCCTTTGGCTGCACTGGTGCTGGGGAAGAGAGGGTTTCCACCCGATAAAACCGGGTTGCGAGGAGCACCAGGAAAAATGTCAAAGGGGACATGGGGAAGACCTCCATGAATAACTCCAGATCGGGAAAAACCTCCGTTGGGACCGACAAAAGCCTGGGGAGGACCTCCATGCATGGTGTGGGTGGAGCGAGGCTGGCCTTCACCCCTCTGGTTTCCGGGGTGAGGAGGACCTTCACCAGCTACGAAGAGGATGTATGGAGGATCTCTACGTCGAAAAGTGAGCGGATGGGAAATTCCCCTATACCGGTGGTCAGGAGTAGGAGGAACGAGTCCATATCCAGTGTGATGGGAATGAGAGAGGCTTCCGTGCTGAGCATCACTGCCGCGAGGCAGACCTTCATTCGGATTAGGGGTAGCATGGGGCATACCTCCCTGCCGAGCCTCAGAGTGGGGAAGGCCCATAATTTTTGTGGCAGTGGTATGGGGGGGACCTCCGTACGGGGTGGCATTACTGCGGGTTGGTTCGTAGTGACCACTAACCATTCCTACAATCAGAAGAGTCGACCCAGCCTTCCTGTGGGGAGGTTGGGGCCTCGATCCCAGTTGGGAATATAAGAGTCCCTACTCAGTGTGTGTAGGGAAATGATGATATGCATCGACGGTGGCGTGGGCCATAGTAGCCGTCAACGTTGACATCCATTGGAGGGCATCCTCGACAGCTTGTGCCCGACACTGGTGTTGGGTCAGACGAGCCAGGGCTGGTGGTGTAGGTGCATAGCTTACTTGCTCCTCCTTTGTAAAGACCGGGAAGTGACGCTGATGCAGCCGAGTGGGAGCCTTTACTGGGAGCCCCTGGATTGGGACTCTAACTGGGCTAGGCCAGACATCACCTACCTCATTAGCATAAGGTAGGGAGTCATCAAAGCGCTCCGAGGACAAGCTCCCAAAGTGGTTTTATGTTGGGGTGGGGATGGATCCTTGCGCAGCCCTCGGGGGCAGCATTGACTGTGAGGCGCAGATGCCTCCAAATCCAGGTGATCCATATCCTAGGTTGGGATTATGCCCTCCTCCTCGTAACGACGTATGAGGTCGTTAATTACCCTTATTTGGATAACTTATGATGGGGATATGGGGTGTGGGCACCCCATGGTCGTGTATGCAGAGGCCGTCACAGAAGTAGTGAAGCCATGCTGAGCGGCTGTGCTAGCATTGCCCCTTCCCCTACGTAGATGGGCGGGTGGTGATCACGTTCCTACAGAAGAAACCTGATTCCTGAGAAGCAGAGATATGAACTCGTTAGTGATAAAAGAAAAATGAATTAATGACCAATTCCCCAGCACCATCCCCTCTCTTGTGACCGGTAAGAGGGATCCACACTGACAACGTTGTAGAACAAAATGTCCAAAGTTATACTGCCCCAACCTCTGGGGAGGTTCACGCCAGGCCCGCTATTTTCTTGGTGGGACCCGGTGCCAGATAGCTGGATCTGGTGACACGTCAATCCATTGATGCCCTGAGCTCTACTAATCTCCATATTGAGGAGAAGAAATTCACGTAGGGTTCACCATTTCAGTTTCTGACACATTCACTGGGGCGCGCGCATCCGTCCTGTTCGGGGACGAGAGACGCGGCTTTTTGGTTTCCCCACATTCCCTCTTTCCAAAGGCGGATGACATCTTCTCTTTATTTAGGGACGTCTGCTCCTTGATCAAAACAGGATGATGGGATGTCGGTTCTTCCTTCTGGGGATTCCTCCTCAGATTTGGTCACCAAGTCCGGGTCTCCCTCATAGACTTAAGACATTGTTCGTGAAACTCTTCCCAGTTCCATATCTTCATGGACACCAGCTAATTACACTGCTTCTGTCAGGACATTCCAAAGGTTTTGTTCAGGGTAGCAACATTTGGTTATGGGAGTAGTCATGCTGGGAATCACTGGCATGTTTGGACATTGGGTATTGGTGTGTCTGTCTTCTATCCATTATTATAGTGCTTCTCGAGGGTGCAGAAGCTTGAGGCATACCACATCGAACACGGGGAATAGTATTCCATGGGCATGTATCTGAGGTTTTCCTTAGATTTATATATTTAACATAGGGTATGCCGCATGTTTAACGTCCAACGGAGATGGATTGGGCTGATCAGAACACTGACTAGAGTGGATCAGATGGAGGAACCCCCTAGAGGGAACACCGCCATTGGGTCCCTCATGTGGGTGGACTCCCGAATGCTATTATTTGGAACGGGGAATGGGGTGGCAAGATCCCACTGGGATGTGGCGGCTTGGGTAAGAATCAGGATGGCTGGCGGAAGGTTCTATGGAAGGGATGGTGAATTGGATGACACCTTGAGGATGATAATGGTTTTGGGCTTGAGCCTTGAAAAGTCTTCCAACGTATCCCTGTGGCAGGGAATCAAAGTCCACATAGTTCATCTGATGACGATTTACCGTCGATTGGGGTTTTCAATGGCTTACCACTGGATGAGGTCGCAATGGCTTACCACTGCAATGAAAATGTCTTACCACTGAATGAAGGTCCACAATTTAACATTGTAAGGGACGGGGGTGAATCGACGTAAAGGGGGTCAGAACCACTGGGTGTTGGGCCTGAACCTCATAGAGGCTTCCTATGTACCTCGCCTTGGCAAGCATCAAATACCACGTAGTTCAGGTTGTGGCATGGGGTTTACACTCTAGGCTACCCAGGGTGTTGGTGGACCAATGTAAAGATGGTCAGAAGGACTGGGTTTTGGGCTTGAACCTCAGGGAGGGTTCCCACGTACCATGCCTTGACATGGATCAATGTCTTCGTAGTTTGGTAAGGGGGTGTCGGCAAACCGACGTGAATATGGACCTGGGGTCCGATGGGTGTTGGGATTGAACCTCAGGGAGGATTCCTATATACCATGCCTTTACATGGATCAAATTCCTCGTAGTTAGGTAAGGTATGGGGATTACAATCTGAGGGGGACCAGGGAGAGAGAAATTGTGACTTACACCAGGATGGAGGCCCATGGTGGCAAAGTGCAGTGGGAGAGGGATTTGGTACCGAAGAAAGGAGAAGCACTGTTTCCCACCACACCCTTTGCTAGCCCTGAGGACCAAAGATGAAAGGAGGATTAGAGATGCTGAATCCTGCAAGGAAAGCTAGGGGCTTATTCCAAGGTGGCTTCCCTTTCCCCACGAAAAAACACCACTCCGGTAAGGAGGATATCATCCCCTATAAGGGGTGATCCCATTCCCATGGAGACGAGTGGGTGTGGAGAATGTCCAAGGAGGGGGGCCCTACGTTCAAGGCATGAGGCAAGGTCACAGTTTAACGTGATGTGATGAGGATGAGGGTTCTTGGCAGTTTAACATCCTGCAGCTCAGATGATGTGGGTTTGCTCCGCACCCCTAGGACTTACATAAACGGTACCCTCTGCTCCTTGGTGTAGAGAGGGGACATGCATAGCCATGGTGATGGGGTTTCATAGAGTGAACCATCGAGGGGACCATGTTAGCGTGACTATGCGAAGAGGCGATAGTCGTTAGCATGCATATGCGAAGAAGCATGAGGAAAAGAAACGCAATGGGTGGTGTTATCCAAGGGACTCTAAAACCACATCGTGCAAACATGGAGGTTCGAATGAGAAAAGGGATTGCCAAGCAGAGGTATTCATAGGGAAGGGCCTTGTGAAGCTCCATTGCTCCGCATGGTGGAGGGCACTTGCAAAGGGGTGTGCTTCGTGAAGTGGGGTGCGTTAGCCTAAACATAGGGCGGAGGTGCTTATGGGAGGTGCTTCGTGAAGTAGAAAGGCATTCGTGGAGCACTGCCTCACAGAGTAATGGTGCCTCATGAATCGAGGTGCTGTGAAGCAATGTACTTCATGAAGTACAGTGACCCTACCTTAGCATGAGGATCTTGTGAACATGAAGGGTGGTTCACGAAGCATAAAGGTTCTGTGATGACCCGTGTCCCCTTGGGGACCCCCTTCCTTCATGACGGCCCTTATTCTTTGTGAAAGTCATCCCTCTCAAAAGAGTGGATCAAAACGAGACACGAGGGAGGAACTTTGCAGAGCAGAATTAACTCTCATAGCTCATGGTTCGCAAAGTAGAAGGATGCTTTACGATTTGGGATCTAGGAAGTCAAAAGGTCTGATTATCCGTAATTTGGGATCAGGGGGAGCCCAGTATTTATAGGAAAGAGGTGCCGCAAAGAGGATCTTACGTGGTGAAAATAGGGCCCTGGTTGCTTCATGGCGGGTTGTGAACATCAAATGTGGTAGCGGAGCGTCCCGCCTCCTTCCTTCATGGTGAGCTCGCGAATGTCAAATGTGTTCACGGAGCATCCCACCTTCTTCCTTCTTGGCGGGCTCCCGAACATCAAATGCGTTCATGGAGCATCTCGCATCCTTCCTTCACGGTGAGCTCATGAAAATCAAATGAATTCGTGGAGCGTCCCACCTCCTCTCTTTGCGGTGGGTTCACGAACGTCAAATGTATTCGCAGAGCGTCCCGCCTCCATCCTTCGCGGCGGGCTCGGTGCTGGGGTCTCCGCGAAGTGGCTTTGTGAGGCAGTCAATGGGGCATTCTTTTGGGTTTCTTCTCTGTCCCGAATTTTGGCGCCAACATACACCTATAATATATCATAATAATTTATAAAATTCTTTTATCACCTTTAATTAAGTCAAATTATAATTCATTCAATACTTCTAATATTATTTGACAGATTGTTTTATTATTTGAATATTTATGATAACATTATTTGAATATTTATGATAACATTATTGTGTAATTATTTTATTTTATTATATAAACCTTTTATATTTAATAATAATATAAATAGTAGATCATATCCTCTATTTAACCCCATATTAAAAATATTATACTTACTAAAAGTAAGAGTGTGACATTTTTTCACTCTCTTTGATTTTAATAATATCTAAATCATTTTCAGGGACAAGTTTCCACTAAATAATTAAATTTTGAACAATTTATTTTAAGGGTATAAATAATTAATAAAATAAAAATTTTCAATGTTTTATGGTATTTTTATAATATTTATAATATTATTTTTACCCTTAATTTCATGACTTACCCTTAACCACGGTAATAAAAATTACTAAAGTTCCTATTCATAATGTCCAAATATAAAGGTTAATGATTAAATAATTTTTTTAATTCATATTATAAATATTTACTCCATTTTTTTAAATTCAAAACCCATAAATGTCTAAAATTAATTAGAAATTAAACCCGTAGATGGGGTGAGAAAATACAGTTTTAAGGTGAAAATGTTCAAAAGATTGAAATGTTTTTATATCCAAATTAAATGTGAAATAGATTCAAATTACCTAAATTGGATTAAATTATATAAAATTTATCTTATTATTCATTAAAACCAATTGAAAATATAATTTAATACTATAAATTATTTTGATGAAAAAGCCGTTTTAAATTAAAATTTAGTATTTTTCACTATTTATCAGAACATGAAACTTATCAGAAAAATAAGAAAAACTATCAAAGTAAATATTGAAATTATGTTTTAAAAAAATTATTTTATTTTATCAAATTAAATTTATCAGAGTTTCTAAAACTATATTTTATACAAGTGCGCCCTCAAAAGGCGACAAAATCATTTTTAAAAAAATACATATTTTATACAAAAAATTGGTTTTTTTATTATATCATGTCTAGAAAACACATAAGATGAAATTTAAAAATTATATTCAATAACTATTTCATTAATATTATCCAAAAAGTGTTATTTGTTTATTTTCTGGCATAAAAAACAAGTGTGCAGAGTTAAATAGTTTTTTTCAGAATTTTTTTTTATTTTAAAAATGATTTTATTTTCATTTATAATTAATTGGTCTCAAAATAATTAATTATATATACACATATAAACCATATTTTTATAATTTAGTTAATCATGTTCATACATTCTATTATAATGAATATGTTATAATTTTCTTATTTAAATAATTACAATAATTAAATGATGTTTCATAGAAAGTCAATGATGCATGTAATAAAAGATAAGCTGGTGGTGTGTGTAATGAAATACATAAAATAATTAAAAATATATTTCATAAAAATCTATATGTGTTACATTCTACCACACTTAAAATTAATTTCACCCACAAAATTCGTCAGGGTCATTAATGTTCTAATACATGAAAGTTACTTTCATAGAAACACAAATCGTAAAAATGAATACTAAAACATCCATTTAAAAAAGGAATGTTGGAAACATAATGTTTACCCAAAGGAACTCATAAATAGATTTACACATAGGATAACATAGATGGAAAGTGAAAATATGGATATAGAATAGAAAACTAGCTATTAATTTTTGATGAGGAGTGATAGATAATATGGTCATTATAAGGTTAATAACCACAAAACTATGAACTAAGTATATATGAAAAAGGTCATTAATATCATCAGAAATGATGATAGTAGGATAAAATTTAATTTCACAATCAATTGAGAAGAAATAATTTCTTGATTTCATCTCTTTAGTACAATCTCACTCTTTGGTTGTTCCGTGATCAATATCTACTTCAATTCTTACACCAAGAAATGAAGTCGAAATTTTAATACCTATAGAAATAGTGGATCATAGGATCCATAATAGGATAACAATTCATTAATTTAGATTTTAGTTATCATCGTAACAAAATGTTTAGCACAAGTTTTCTAATATGCATAAATATTCATAGATTTAAGTAAAAAATTAATATCTAAAACCTCATTCAAAGGTAAACATAAACCTTTTCATAAAAGGTTAAACTTATAACCATTTAAAAATTAAAAATTTATTATAAAGGTTACTATTTTTCCCAAAATAAACTTAACATTAATAACCCAAATATCATAAAGTATATCTTCATTTCTATATATGAAACATGTGAATAACTTCATCATGCATTCTCTTAAAACATGGTAAGAACCTGAATTACCATAAAAAAATATTGAATGCACACATGCTTCTTCATTCATTAAATAAGATATTTTCTTATTCAAAAAATTTTCATGCGAATATTGGGTTCATCTTTGAACCAATAAAATATGTGATTTAATTATTTTGGAATCCCAATATATAATCACCTATAATTTTACTAATAAATGAACAATAATATTTTCATAGGGTTTATTCATACAAAATTAGACATGAAATTACCAAAGAGAAGAGGATAAGTATTACCTAATTATCTTGGTTCACTTCATCAATTATGATACATAAGAATTCCATTTTCCATTTTTAATCATAGGTTTTTGTTTAATATAATCCAAATTAGTCCTTGGATTGGGGAACTTATTAGCATAGTTCCCAAACTCCTTGCAATTGAAAAACTAAAACATGGCTGGTGTATTTTATGGATATTTATAATTATTCAAATCATTATCATCATTCTTCCCATCATTTTGGCATTGAGCCACACAATAACCTTCCTTTCCACACTTGTAACACCCTCTTATCCCTTTCAAACATTCGCCTGAGTGATTTTTCCCATAGTTCTAGCATACAGATACATGATTTGTTTTCACAATTTACGTTTTTATGAGACATTATTTTATGTTTATTATAAAAACCATATGGATGGTGGGAATATATAATTTCAATTTCTACCTTTAGTGAACATCAAATAAATTCTCCATAGCTTATAAAATATCTTATATCCAAGGCCATTTGGAGGTTTGGTTTCAGGACACCAAAGAATTGATCAAATTTTATTTCATGGATGATGATTAACCCATAAGTGTTCCTTGAAAGACTTATATAATTATCTTCATAGTTACTAATAGATTCATCATCTTTTTTCTTATGCTCAAGGAATTACACCTCCATCTTTGTTTGTATAATACTAGGGTAGTACTTATTGAAAAATATCCCCGTAAACTCTACCCATTCCATAAATTCAAATTCTTCTTATCCCCTATTGTTCTTTATAAGAACCCACCACTGATAACTTCACCTTTGAAATGATAAATAAGAAAAATGAAATTTTCATGCTCAGAACACCAATGAAAAGAAAATATCATTTCTTGGGTATTGATCAATTTCTCAGAAACTAGTAGATTATTAGGACCACTAAAATAAGGTGGATTTTTAATCATGAAGGTCTCAGTAGAACATTGTTTCCTTCTTTTCTTGTTTTTATGTTCAACATGATTCATATATTGAGAAGGTTATGTGGTCATATAAAAAATATTTTACATTCAAGATCCCATAACATTAGGTTCCTTAGGTGGACAATTATTGAATTACCTATCATATTCAACATTAACATGTGTCTTTCAGGTTCTATCCGTTAACTAGAACTAGAAATCATAGCATGAGAAACACTAATCATAGTGTTAAAATCATATAATCAATGGAAATTTATTAGAAAATTTCAATCTATGAAACATTAGGTTTAATAATAATTTATTTATTATTGTTAACAAAACTCTATGATTATAGACTACACATAGACTTATCCTTAGGGATATTAATAAGGTTTTTTCATCCCAGTTTCCTAAGGTTGACTAAACCTTTTCTCTGATACCTACTATAATAACCCAGGATTTTCAAACATGGATATTACATATTTTTAGGAGAATATTAATTAAAAAAAATGTATGAGGAATATAATAGTTTAGTAACTTAGGAATATTTGAACACATTCTTATAATTTTGTTAAATATATCTAAAATATACCATAAAGATCTTCCACTTTGGTACTACTACTTAAAACCTTACTTTATAAACTTAAGTCTTCACTTCCTCCGTACACGTTAAAACATCCTCTTTTACGGGTATCACTTTTTTATTAGCACAAATGGACTTACTTGGATGGATTTTTTGACAAATTAAGGTTTCTATGATGGAGGGAGGGAAGTTGGGATGATATATGGATAGAGTTTGGCTAATCGAAATAGGGTTTGAATTGTAAAGAAAATAAAAGTAGAGGTTTCAATTTATAAAAGAGGGGTTGGGCACTTTTGGAATTTCCAAAATACTAATTTATAATAAATTAGTTATCAATAAAAATACCTCATAAATCCATGTATTTGAATATAAGATAATAAAATGTTGTAATATCATCAAAAATTATTTTTTAGACAAGTTTTTGTGTTATTTTAGACCTTATAATTTTGTCTAACGCTTAGTTAACCTATTTTAATTTTAACTACGATAACAGAGTTTTCAATATAAAAAGGATATGATATTTAATTATAAATTTTCAATTATACCATTAATGTAATATTTATGATATTTTCAACAATATATCATCAAATTTGTCCTTATTTAATATTTTTAAGATTTCTAAAAATAATAAGAAAATATTATTTTCCTAAAATATCATAAGTGTCAATTTTGGAACTTTTCATTACCTTGACTTGAATAAATTCAAGGAAATGAGATATATTCAAAAATAATAATTTAATACACATAAAATATATAATAATAATTTATAAAATTCACATATCACCTTAAT
This sequence comes from Viscum album, assembly GCA_963277665.1. NCBI lineage: Eukaryota > Viridiplantae > Streptophyta > Magnoliopsida > Santalales > Viscaceae > Viscum > Viscum album. The sequence goes on along the minus strand of OY728121.1, from coordinate 1,927,101,707 downwards.
TACGTCCAATTATATTTATTTTAATATTTTTAATTTAATTTAATTTATTATTTCATTAATTGAATAGTTAATGCATTATCATTGTGTAATTATTTATAAAAATTAGTTCTTCAATAAAATTAAAAAATAAATTTAAATGTTTTTTATAAAACTTTTATATTTCATAATAATTTATATAGTCAATAATATCTTCTATTTAACCCTATATTAAAAATATTATACTTATTGAAAGTAAGAGTGTGACATCTTGTCACTCTCTTTGATTTTAATATTATCCAAGTAAGTTTAATGGAGAAGTGTCCTTTTAATAATTAAATTTCAAACCTTTGGTGTTACAGATAAAATTAACTTCATCTAATATCATTTGAGAAATTTTTAGGGTAGTTTTATAATATTTATGATATTATTTTTACCCTTAATTACCCAATTTACTATTATACTTGTTAATTAAAATAATTAAAGTTACTATTTATATTGTCCAAAAATAAAAGGGAATTGTTTAATAATTTTTACGTTATGATTCCAAGAATAGAATTTTTTTTTGGAATTCTGAACAAATAAAAGGCAAAATTAACTTAAAATGAATTCCATAGACGGTGTGAGAAAACGAGTTCTTAAAGTTAAAATGTTCAGAAGATTGAAATGTTTTTATATCCAAATTCAATATGAAATTTATTAAAATTACATAAATTGGATTAATTTATATAATTATACTTTAAAACCTATCAAAAATATAATTTTACACTATAAAATATATATTCTAAAAAGTTGTTTCAATTAAAATTCAATATTTTTTCATTATTCATAAAAACTTGAAACTTATAAAAAAAACGAAAAATTAAACTAAAGTAAATTTTCAAATTAAAATTCCAAATAATAAGCTTATTTTTTCAAATATAATTTATAAAAGTGTTAAAAAATATACTTAAAACAAGTGCACTATCAAAAGGAGGCATAACTGTCTTTCTAGAAAAATACATCTTTTAGGTGAAAAATTGGATTTTTTCTTTTATAATGTCTATAAAATAAATTATATGAATGTTAAAAATTATATTGAAAATATATTTCATTAATATAATCCTTCAAGATTGATTTTTTTATTTATTGGTATAAAACAAACTTGTTCACAATTAAATAGTTTTTCAAAAAAAAATTCCCTTATATTTTATAAAGGATTTTATTTTCAATTATAATTAATTGGTCACCAAATAATTAATTATATATACATGTATAAACCATATTTTCATAATTCAGTTAATATTGTTCATTCCTTCCATTCTAACAGCTAGTTTATAATTATCTTGGTTAAATAATTACAATAATAAAATGATGTTTCGTTGAAAATCAATGTTGCATGTTACCCAAGATAAGATGGTGTTGCATGTAACACAAAATATTAATGAAATGAAAATATATTACATAAAAATATTGGGTGATACAGGTTGGGGGGTGGGATGACCATCGAGAGCAGGGGGTTGGGGTCACTACGGGTCATGGCGGTTATCATTGCGAATAGGGGGGGTCGGTGTTGGGGGTCACTGAGGGGGGGGGGGGGGGTGGAATTAGGTTTTTTAAAATATTTAGTGGAGGTTATATTAAACAACTAATATATTATACATTATTATAAGTGTGATTTATTTCATGGAGGTTATTATAATCATTGTAAATAAACCCCCAAAAAGATATGTTTTTTTTAAAATGGGAAGAGTACCGTAGAAAGGCTAGATTGAAGTATGCCATTGGAAGGATATTCAGAATCATAACATAGTTGGAATATAATATTAAAATTTAAAAGACGAATCTTTGTATAAAGTAGCCTATAAGTCATAGGATTATTGATCTTATTTGAAATGGATCAATTTCTAGTTCTAATAGAAGTTAAATGTGTTGAATAAAATAGTTTCCAAGAGAGTTTGAGTTAAAAAATATGATGTTGATTAATATGTAAGAATAATTTTGAGTCAAATAAATGATAATTAAGGTCTTATATTAGAAAAGGAAATAACTATATAGAAATATATATTCCATGTGTTAAAGTGTTATCCAAATACAATCAAGGGCCTCAAGAGGTATGGCGCCAAGAAAGTGAGAAAAGTAGCTATTGTGTGGAGAAAAATGAGAATTCAATGGTCACTATTGGTTCATATAGTGTAATAAATTATAGGGAGTTTGAATGTATTTCTGATGTGGGATACACAAGATACATAGGTGTGGGTGCACACTCAGTGGGAGATATGATGTCATCGAAGTAATCTTCCACCTCACAGTTACATGGTTAGTTCATTACACACTCACTGGTTTTGTGTTGTGTCTATGAGTATAATTACACACCATCAAAATTGGATTTAACCTCTATGGGTGGTTTGTGATGGGTTCAACCCACATATCTCATGGGGTTTTTTTGTTATTAAAGATTTTGGTTTATTCTAATTCAAATCGTTTCATGCGTGAGATATGAGATATGTTTTATTTATATTTATTTTTAATGGTAAGGGTTGGACATGGGAGTCTATAAAATTTTAAAAGGAAGTGACTCAAAAATGGGTATGATTTGTGGTACACAAAGACACACTAGATGATAAATACATGTGAAATTATTTTGGGCATGGGTAGTAGCGAGTGATGACAAATTAGGTTGTGTAATGAGGTTCACCAACAACGCCTCATGTTCATTTTTGTTCTCCAAAGGGTTATCTGTTACCATGGATAATTTTTAGAGGGGAAATGTAGGTTTAATAGTGTATCAATTTTCACATAGGTTTTCTATTATATTTATGAAATTCATGTTTTGGGGTTTACTTGGATTTCTGTGTACTATCTAATTAATAGTGGGTTTTCTTAGAGTTTCTGCATGGATTTTTAATCCTCTACATTGTTGATCTTTTCACATTAAAATTTATTTCCACATTTATTTTTATACTCTTTGTTTTTTTCTTCATTTACAATGGTGATTCTCACAATTCATCAATCAAAACCGAGTTATTATCACAAGAACGATCCAATTTCGACCCAACATTTTTTATCACAAGTGGTTATCCACGTTTCTTACTAACTAAATATGGGTGATTCATACCCTGTGATTTATACCAAAATATTTAATGGGAAAAATGATTTTAAACTTTGGAAGAAATGAGTTGATAATATTTTTTTCATGAGAAGATAATGAAGGCATTGAATAAAAAATTAGAGCGGCTGGAGATGATGACCATTAGTGATTGGAAGGAAATGAGTGATTTGGAAACAAGTACAATCCAGATGTATTTGGGTGATAATACACTGCATAAAGTGATGAATTTGACAGATTACAGGGAGATATGGGAAAAGCTTAAAATAAGTTATAAATCTAAATCATTGACAAATAATTTATATCTAAAAAAAGTTGTATCATTTTAGAGTACCATATAATGGATATTTAGGTAACTATATAGATGAGTTCACAAAACTTTTGATGATGATATCTTTGATGGTGGTTAAAATCAATGATAAAGGTAATGTGATTCCTATTGAGATGGAATAATAAGACAAAGGGTTGGTTCTTTTTGGTTTGTTTCCTGATTCATATGATAATCTCATCACCATACTGCTATTCATGAAATTTACAATAAGGTTTTTTGATGTGATTTCATCGATGTTGATGAATGATACTCGAATAAAGATGAATGATGGTGAATCTTCATGTAATAGTGTTATTTTTGTTGTGAATGATATATGTGATAATTAGAGTGGTCGATCACAGATAATAAGAAAGGTTAAGTGTTTCCTTTACAACAAGGACAGTCATGTGCAAAGAAACTACTATGCTTTGAAAAATCTTGAGGAGGAGAACAAGGTGCATGAAACTGATTCTAAGGATACCAGTATAATTATTATATATTGTGAGGATGATTTGAATTTATTTGGCATTTATTGTCATAGGATAGATCTTTACACTGAATGGGTGGTTGATTCAACAGTATCGTTCCATATTACATTGAAGATGTATTTATTTTCTCTATATTAAGAAGGAAACTTTTGTGTATTAGAGATGGGAAATGGATGTTCATTTGATTCCAATGGTGTTATTAATACTTGATTTTCTACAAATGCTGGTTGTACATTGATATTGAGGGATGTGAGACATGTTCTATGTATACACCATAATTTATTATTCGTTTGTACTATTGACACTAATGGATTCAAGATTTTGTTTGAAAATAAAAGATGTATCTTTTCCTGATCTTTGATGGTATATTCATGAATCATAATAAAGGATACAATTTACATGGAATATGAATAGGTGTGTAGTAATGCAACGAATGCAGTTTTAAAGAGGTCATTATCAGATTTGTGGTACAGGCGATCGCCACACATGAGTCAAAGACCATCAACTGAGGAAAAAAATGGTTTGGAAGCCAAAACATGTTAGGTCAGGTGTTTCAGCTATTACACTTAATTATTTTTCTTCAAAAAGTTATAATAGCGAAGAAATAATTAAAATAAAAGAATAGGGTGATGTGATAAGAGTTTTAGACTACTCCGAGGATGTTGAGAAAAGGAAGACATCAATTTCTACATGTGCTCTAAATTATGTTGTGATCATAGTTATGGGGGATCCAAGTGTCAATTCTAGTCTTATTTAGTAGGGTAGTGCATACATAGGAATGCCATATAATTTTGCATTTGTATTTCTTTTTCAGGAGGAAATTTCAGGTTTTCATTAGTGATGTAAAATAGGGATGTTATATTTTCTACAGAGGTTGAAATTTGGATTGATACCAACCATTTTTATTTCCAAATGATTTTATTTTATTCTTTATCCTTAATTGATGGGTTTAGTGGGGAGATTTATGGGTTTATTCCACATATATCATGGGTTTTTTTGAATATTTTTTTATTCAAATTCAGAATTCAACATGCATGAGATACGAGATATATTTTCATTATATCTATTTTGAATGGGATGGGTCGCACATGGGAGAATATATAAATACAAGAGGTAGTGAATTAAAAAGATAGACATTTTTTGGTTCGTAGTGATGCAATAGAGGAGAAATAAGTTGGAAATGGGTTTTGGCATGGACAATAGTAAGTAGCAGTAAATCAGTTTGTGCAATGAGGTGCTGTAATGATACTACATGTTTGGTTATGATATCCTAAGGGAGATATATTATAACACATTATTTTCAGTGAGGTTACATAGGAATATCAATGTTTTGATTTTCTCACAATTTTTCTCTATTTATGGAATTCATGTATTGGGTATTACTTGTATTTCTATGTACTCTCTAATTATTAGTGGTTTTTTGTCAGAGTTTCCTCATGGTTTCTTAATATTCTAGATTGGAGGCTTTTTCCACATTAAAATATATATCCCCTTTTATTTTTCTTCTCTTTGGGTTTGTGCTTCATTTATATTGGATATTATCACAATTCATTTTTTTTCAACTAAGTTATTATCCTAGGACCCATTTACATCAGGCCCAATAGTTTGATTTTTACCCACTAATACTGAGATATGAATGTCATGAAGATAATCATAAATTAAGGTGGCTAGAGATGATTCTGAAGGTTTCTTTCTTTATTAGATGATATCTACGCCACTTCATAATTCATAATAAAGAACTTGGTTTTAGTAAAACAAGAACACATTGTCTACCATCATGGTATTATGGCGTTTTCATGGGAGAGATCATGCATGAATTGAATTAGATGATAGAATAGAGGGAAAAATTAAAGCTGATCTAAGAATATGGAATTGAATTTTATTAAATTGTGATGTCGTAGATTCTAAGTGTGTGGGTAAGCTATATTTTTTGAGAAACAGGGAGTAATAATGTTTGAATAATTAGATCAAAGCATAATTGATGGTAGTTCTTGAATTCAGGAAAAATATAGATATGTTTGTGAACTCATTTTTTTGAGAGTTATAATGGATTCTATTGTCAACCATTATTTTTGAATGATCTATGAGGGTGATTTTCTTATCACTTTGACTATAAATATCCCTTAACAATGTTAGTTTTAGTTTATGGGAGAGTGATTAGATAATTACAAATATTTTGAATTCACTATGTATTAAGGATTACCTTAAAGGATTCCTTGCATGATATTCTAATGTAACACATTATGTGAAGGGTCCTATTAATTATAGTGATATGAGAACTCCATGAGATATTTTTTTTCACAAAGAAAGTCCAATAAGGAAAGATTTTCATGAAGAACATGTTGTAATAGAATTGTTCATTTAGATCTTAAATGAGTTGGGAGTTTTGCGAATTCCATGTTACTATTTTTGTTTTCTTGAAGTGAGTGCTACAAGATTAATGTTTCATAATGTTCTTGAAGGAATTTTGTTTCCATAAAAATAGTATCAAATACTTAGTGTTACATGAATTACTACTAATAAGTGATTACACCAACAAAGAATGTTAATTTTATTATATTTCGTACATTAAAGAGTTGAAAACCCTTGAATCAGATTTTGAGCATGATTTGGTTTCCTAGTTGTTTATTTAGATGGATCTTCACAAAATTAAGCACATGTATTACATATAGTTGAAGGATCTATTGATAATGTGGATCAATCGAATTGATTCTGTCCAATCATGAACATACCTGAGATCTACTTCGAGGGGTTAGAAGAGGATTTAAAACATACAGTGGGATTCTGTAAATTTGGTGAGATGATGGATATGTACAGAAGAATAATGATATGTTGTGTGTGTGAAAATTATTGTGGGATCATAATGATACCCATTTTAACCAATTTAATTTATATTAATTGTATAATATATTATTCATGGTGAATAATCAATCATGGCAAGGAGTAGGTTTCCCATAATGAGGATGTACCTTATAAATATACTATGTGATACTCTTTACATTATTTCATGGGTTTCTTAAGGTAATTTGTGCTTAGTATACAAAAATATATCCATTTTTTATACATAAAATAGAGGTTAAAATACATAATGGGGTTAAATTTTATAAGAGTATTTGGAACTCGGTAAAAATAGGACTACATTGTTTCACCCCTTCTAAGTGTACCTCTACAAATTTCTGGGTACTTAAATTGGTATCAAAACAAAAGGTTTCCTGTGGTTTGATCTATTTTTCATCTTAGTTGATTTTATTTGAATTATACAAAGTTCATATTTTAAGAGAGTTTAAGAGAGTATTAGATTGAGAATTATATTTATATTCCAATTGTTATAAATATGACAGTTTCATCCAAGACTCTAGAACATAAGAAAAAAGATCAGAAAATAAGATAAATATGAACTAAAAAATGAAGAAGGATAAAAAAAATATATGAAGGTAATCCGATAGGTATTTTTTTTGATAAATCGGTTGAAAATGATTCCTCTGATGAATCAAACTCAATACGCGATGAAGATGTGTTTAATGAATCACTTAGTAATTTCCATTCTAAAGTCAATGATTATTTGAAAAATGTTTCTATTGATGTTTTGACACATATAAATTTATTTATCAAGGTATTAAATGACGAAAAAAATAGTTAGAGTTAAAATCCGATGCAATAGAACCTGTATTGGTTAAATGTTAAAGCAGGCATAACACTCTCACAAAACTTTTTAAAGCAACGAGAGAATCAATTTCACTTGGAAATGATATATTTTTTTAATTAGTGAATTATTTAAAATATTTGTTTATTATAATATTTTGTTTGAGAATGTTGTTACATAAGTCATCCATGAATTGAAATAACTAAAACAAGTCTATATGAATTTCATGTATGATCACCTAGAAGTAAAATAAAATAAAATAAAATATCTTAACAATTATCTACTAGAGACAAGTTAGATGCATGGAGATCAAATTCCAAAGGTAAAAAGCGAATGTGACGGAATGGGGAAGACAGTTGATTTCCATTAGTATATTCTTAAATTGAAATTCCTTACATTGCATGTGAAGCTCTGAAATCCTGAAATCACCCAATTAGAATCATCAAAAACTACTAAAAGATGATGTGCTACCAAAAATATTCTTTTTAGGAGTATTGTCTCTAAAAAGTCTATCTCTATTGGAAGGAAGATCCTATAATCATCCATAAAAACATCCACTGCAATCTTATAGAATAAAGTAACCCATTATATCATTAATTATATGTGTACTAATTTTATTTTTATGGACAATACATGATTCAATTTAAAATATAGAAAAAAATTGGTAAAGAAAAATGATGATAAATAAACTAATATATCAAAGCAGTATTATAGAATTTAAAAAAGGTAATCTTTTAAAATAGTACTCAAAAGAGTGGTCTACTTTCCCAAAAACACCAAAAAAAGAAATATCCTGATAATATCATTAAGAAAAATTAGTATTATTGGTCACAATTGGTGCCATTGGAGGTTTGGGAATATGGCCATTGAATATTAGAACAAAATGAAAACCTATGAAAATAAAATAATGGCTACATTAATGGGTAGAAGAACTAAAATAAATAGAAAATTTTACTTTTAAAATTAATGTTCACATAATATGTATAATTTTCCTATCAAAAATAGATTTGGAATCCTAGAATAATTTTTTGAAAACCATAATAAAGGTGGTTAATGTTATGATAAATACTAGTACATACCAAACAAATATGATTTATATGATGAGGAGTAAAAAATACCATATAAAATTAATAAATAAAGAATAAATTAAGATAAGTCTACCTTGGGGTATAAATAGAAGAAGAATTCTGAGTCGACTACACCCAATAAGAAAGTTGTAAAGGATGTCTCATAAAAAATGACAAGATTGTACTATAGAAGGATTGGATACATCATTTACCATATAAAATTTGGAATGAACATCAAGAAAATATTTATAAATATTGAAAAAAATAAATAATCAATCTAGGAAAGAAATAGTTGGACTGGTTTTTACAATACCTTCAAGATGAATAATAAATATTTCATGACAGGATAATAAAAAAGGATAACCCAAAAATTGTGGAGAATTTTTGTGAAAGGTGTAAAATTTTATACACATAACAAATTCATGAAATGGATCCTTGTATAAGGGGAATTATGAATGGAAAAAAGGGAAAACACTAGTGACTCCAAGTACCAAGACTATTGTTACTATGATAGTGCCCACACATAAGGATAAGACTAATCGTGTACCTAAAGAGTTCTTAACCATAATTAGAAAACAATTTTAATTATCTAGGAAGATGGAGAAAGAACAAAAAATGAATTTTATTTTCTTTTTGAAAATAATCCTATTCAATATAATAATATAGATTAACATAACAATAATAAATCAGTGTTTCCCAATTCAATAAGTGTTTGGAAGATTAAGGGTGACATACGGAAGAAAAATAAACCTCAATTGAATAGATTTTTCGTTAATTAGTATTGATTCATGTATTTAGGGGGAGAAAACAAGAAACAAATACTATAAAACAGTGTACATAATTAAGAAATATATTCATAATGGAGTAATTTACTTCAATTGTTATCATAAGACAACATCATGACACTTCAATTAGTATCATCCATGATGAACTCTATTGAAGATCTCCCTTGAGGGAGATCTTGGAAAATGAAAAATCTCCTAGAGTTTTATTATATATTGGTATAATTTGGAATTATATATTATACTTGGAGAGGATAAAGTTTGAGGTACGATGATAATTTTCATATTTTTACTTTAATTGTATCTAATTTGATACATTTAGTTGGGATTTATTATTAAACTAAAAAAGAGAGATAAATTATTTCAATTGAATGTTTTAAGTATTTTTATTTAAGGTTAGTGTAAGTGGATATTTGTAATACTATTTGAACAACCCCTAAAATAATATTTAATATTTTATATCACATGCTGGAAAGTTAATGGATATCTTTATTTTCTAGATTAATCTCTCTTATTTTCTACAATGAGAATTTCTCTTGTATATATATAGTTGATTAATTTATGGATCATTTCCAAGTGAAATATGATTCCATCCTTATATAAATAAGATTATTTTTTATTTATCTCAAGTTTTATTTATCATGGATAGGAGATAAGAGAGGGGAAAAGATAAAAGTTTTAGTTATAAAAGAGAAAGATGAGAAGAACCTTTACTACCTTTATGACTTTTCATGTATTATCAATAATGGAGAGAAAAATAACATTAGAATTAGATTAAAATTTGGTTTTGATAACAAATAAAATGGAGGATATTAAAGAGACTAAATGGATTATTGGGGTTAAGTTTGTATTTTTCATCAATGTGTTTATGTGATGTAATGTAAATGTGTGCTAAAGTTATTTAAAGTGATTGATCCCAATGATGGAAGGGATTGATGATCCCCATGGTTGATGAATTGTATAATGGGTTGTGGAGATTTAAGTATGGAGTAACTACCATTATAATTATTATTAGGACCATACATATATTTTCAAAATAGTTTAGAATTGAAGAGATGATGCATTTTAGAAATTAGTATATACATCAGATGATTGTGGTGCTAATTTGAAATGGCTAAATGTTTAATTTTGATGGATATTTAATACAATGACTATAAAAATTTCCAAGTGAGTTTGATTTCATACATATGATTCTAGTTCATCTGTAAGAATAATTTTTAATTGATGAAATGAAAATTAATTCCTTATTTGGTAAAAGTAAAAAAAAGTGGAGTAATATAAGTTCTAAGTGTTAAAAATTAGTCATCCCTAATGTTAGTACCACCCAAGAATCCAACTATTAGATATCCAACATTCAATCTCAAAGGTAGTGCTCATGAGAGAACCCATAAGGAAAAAGAGGACTAGTGTGAGGTGGTAATGACGTGAGAACAGAAATTGCCTAGAATAGGGATACGACACACCATACCCGCACTCTTGAATCTGGTGCTAAAAATATATACTTTAAATATAGGATTTGATACCATGTGAGATTACCCATGATAAATATATCTTCATTTTATATAATTTCAATAAATTAAACACTACACCTCATAATAAACACATAATAAAAATAATTTAAGGTTTAGTTTCTTTGTAGATAAGATACATAAACAACATATTTTATGATACTTGGGAAACATTATCCATAATCTAACCACACTAAAACCGCTTCTAGACTCCTCATAGGTTACAATCATTTTTATATGTTAGGGAATAGAAACTCAAGAAATGGGTGATATCAAACTCTTAGTAGGAAAAGACTTAATAATGTATAATCAAAAGTTAAATAATAATCATATTAAAAGACATTATCATGAGAGAAATATCATATTAACAAGATAAATGAATAATAAGAGTTGTCAAAAAGTCAGGATAACAGAACATGTAATATCAAAAAAACAAGCACGTACCATGAAATAAGAGTGAAAAAGCAATAGGTAATGAACATGATCCATAGATCATAATCATAGGCATAAATATATTCTATATCATGGAAATGAAGCCTAAAAATAAACTATAATACTAACATTGGATCATAAATCATAAAATATAGTATCAGAGGAATAATTACCCATTTCCCACAACATAGTGGAGAAGGAATCAAAACTTTGTTCCCATAACATGTGGAGAATGAATCAGTTATTTTTTCTCATATTGGAGTGATAATTATTACACATTACATCTTTAAATGTCACTTTCTATAATATTTTTATGTAGTTGTTTTTTTACTTGGGTTAGGGTTGTCCTAGGTTGAAAATTGGAAATTTTAAATCATTTATAGGGCTGTATAGTTAGGTTCATATTTTAGGAAACCATTCATCATAATATATGAAACCTAGGTAATTTTCAGATAGTGTTGGTCACATTATCTACACATGGTTTTCTAGATCGTGTGAGATAACCATTAGACTTTTTCATGTTTAGTTTTTTTGTCATTTTGTGTTTTTATTATTATTGGATTCTCCTATAAGAATTTAAATTTTAACCCCTTAATCCAAGAAACCACCCCCATTCCTCCTTTTCTCTTCTAATCACCTCCATGGTGTATTTAGAGTGGCTTATTAGTGTCTTTCCATCCAAATTGAATGGTTAGGGAACCTATTTTATCATTCCTTGGGTTTCTTACTTTCTTATCATCTTCCCTAACACTAATGACTATGGTTAGATGATTTTAGTGTCTAGGGTTGTTTAAAATTGGTGACTGTTATTTCTAATGTTTGGGAACCATCTCATGAGGCTTATTTCAGTGGTTTTAATTGAAGTTGACAATATTCCACCACTTAAGGTAGGTGTTTATGTTATGATTCCTTTTAATAAATATTTCCATGGATTATTGGTGTTTAAAATGTGTTAATAATGTAATGAAAAGTAGTATTTGATATTTAGTATGAATTTTCATGTTATTTATTTACTTTTTGGGTTTTTTGTTTAAAATGGGTGGATTTTTTTTATTCGATGAAAATTTAATTTAAAATTGAGTTTTGTGCAACTCATGTGTGTTATAAAATGAAATTGATGGAATTCTATGTGAAAATGATTGGTTCATAGTGTTTTAATTTTTTTAAAGTAGGGTGTGTATGTTTTATAAAGGATTTCCTCATGTTAATATGGGGGTTTAATTCCATTTGGATTACTTATTTTTAATGAGACATTTGTTTGATTGGGAATGTTAATGCTTTGATATATTTCATGCATATTTTTGGAATTTACCTTATTTTAAAAGGTTATTTTGAAAGATGATTCCCAAATTCATTAATTTGATTTTTTTGGTGTTTTGTGTGATTTCCTTTGGGGTTTAATTGGATTTTAAATGGGGTTCGAAAGGTATTTAAAAATTATAGAGTTTCTATATATAAAGATAAGGCTTGGTTGGAGCCATATGTGATTCTATTTGATTGGATATAGTTTACCACCTAGTTGAGAATCATACTACTTGTTGTTTATACTTGTATCCGTGTGATATTAGTTAAAATAATTGTGATTCATGATTCCATTTTTAGGAAGGGGGATTACTATAATAGGGGGTCTTTTGGAGGTGGTATTTATTTTATTACCATGTTATATTGCCTTTGGTCTTTATCCTTCTCATGTGATGATGTTTTATTGATGATAACATACCTACTTTATCTGTGAAATGGGGAACCATTGCTACTAAGTGGTATATTAGGGACATTTCCTTTCTAGTTTAGTGTGAAACCCTAGGTAGAAACCACCAATATTATAATTATAACTAGCTAGTGGATATGTCATTGATGTGGCTAGTGAGAGAGAGATTCAGGTGATGATTTGTGTAACAATCAAACTTCTTACAGCTGTTTCCACCTATGCACATCATGTACATGCACCATTAGTCCCTAATGTGTTTCCTCATGGTATGTAATTTATGTTATGATTATTTATGGGTTTTGGCATATGAGTTTCCAACTTCTTGATAGGTTTCTACTTCGAGGAATTTATTATTACTTATTGAGGATCATGGGGGTATGACATGCCTCGTGTGATTATTTCCATTTATTTATGAATTTTAAGGATTTAAATTCTATTATGCTTTTCCTATGTTCTTTAATCATATTTTGGGAGGTGTTTTTGAGTTAAATTTCGAAAAAGGGGAAGGTGAATTGGTTTTAAAGTGCAAGTAATTTTTAAATTAAAATTTGAAAAATTCCTTTAAACTAGAAAATGTTTTAATTTTAAAAAGTGATTATTTAAAATAAAAATGATGGTTTAACCCACTTACTTAATGGTATGGTTCTATTAAATATAAAAGGTTGTCTTTGAAATATTTTTATGTGTTGTATTTATATTTATATTTCGTATAAAGGAAATGAAAAACCTATTTTTATTTGTTTTATTTTCAAACCATAGTTATTGGTTTCTTTTTAAAGGAATATAGTGGAATCATGATGGTATACTACTGGACTTTAGCTTAGACCTTAAATAATCATGTTGGTGGTTTTTTAGTATTCATGTTTTCTAATGATTACAAACAATGGATTTTTGGTTGAATTGTTACCACTATCTATTATGAAGTGGGTTATCATTGGGTTATGGTGGTGACATAAGAGTTATATAGAGATAGTGTGGTTTTTCTTCCATGTATATTTGACCAGTTGGGTTGTGTGGTGTATTATAGTCTCTATCATCCAACTTTTTTCTTTATTTTTTTCCTTTGTGGATTTTTAATATATTTTATAATAAATATTATTTCTTTTATGTAATAATTTTTTTTGTATTGTTCATTTATTATTATTTCATTCTTAGTCGGAGTTTATTTGTTTTTTTGCTAATTTATTTTGGCATGGTTGACCATTATAAGGATAAATCTTTATGGGTTAACCATTGAAATAGTTCTTGATCCTAGAATTTATTAAAGGTGTAATAGTTCTCAGGTGTTCAATTGTGATACCATGGTGTATATCACTAGCTCTAGGTGACTGGGAATTCACCTTGGGCCTTATGGAGGGTCATCTTGGGTGACATGTTAGGATGAACCGGTCTAGTTCATACAAAATGGTATTAGTGGCCTCTCTTTATTTCATGTTTGATGGTAGATATTATCTAGGACTATTAGATCTTATGTTGTAGGTCCCGAGAATTTTATTTTCAGGCCGTCCTTATGTTGGATCTTGAGTTTCCATGGGAAGTAGAGAGTTTTATCTTGAATTTGGAATTTATGGTTATTTATTCTGGAGATATTTTGATATGGATTTCTAGTAATCTGTGTTGTGGGAATATCTTGGGATACATCATGTGAAAATCCTAGTTTTTGAGTGAAAATAGAGAAAATACATGGGGTTCATGATTAAGGTGCATGATTTTTCAAACTATGTGTTTTCCATGGAAACCATTCTAAAAAACATCTAGTGGAACACATAAAATTAGTGTATGGTCATAAAACATGTGTGACCAAACCATGCACAATAGAGAAAATATGGAATTTATATTGTTATCCCCCATTTGATGTGTTTATCCCATATTTTTTATGAGGCTTATTTGTAAGTGATTATCTGAAGTTATTTTTTATTTTGAATGTGGTTTAATTATGTTTTGGAGGAATGTATTATTATTTGTTAATTGAGTTGTTTTGAAAACCATGTTTTGGATGTTCAAAAATTCGTTCATGTAATGTTTTTGAACTCTATTGTGAATGATTTTTGTGGGTGAAATGATTTCTTTGGGTTATAATAGTTTTCAATGAAATAATTCCACAGCTTTGAGTGATGGGATTCATTAAATGATTTTAGCATGGGTGGTTTGAAAGGAAAATTGTTTTTCAATATATATATTCTTTTATTATTAAGCTTAAATTTCTTTAAGGATTTCTATGAACCCTTATGATGATCTTAAAATGGAAGTATGATTTCACTGGGTGTTTTAAAAGGGGATTTCAAGAGTGTCTTGTAATCTTGTTTCATGTGATTCATCATTCTTCATCCCTTGTGTTGGGATTTTTGGGAATTTGATTAAGTGTTGAATTTTTGAAATGTTTTAGAAATTTTCCCCAAAAAATGAGTATAAAATAATAGAAAGTAATATCAAAATTAATTTTCCTAGAGATCCTAAAGTAGTATTTCCAGTTTTAAACTTTTCTCCAACTCAATATAGAGTGGGGGATCCTAGTTCTTGTCCATTTATGGATCATGAACAAGAGATTTTCAATCAATATCTACTAGTGTTTAATTTCAATTAAAGACTACAAGATGATAAGTAGTGGTTATTTATATAAAATATATATTTTGGATACTAGGAACTCTATAATCCACTCTGGTGAGGTGCATTACTCCTTTGTTCAAAGGGTCAATCTTGGACATGCAGAAGCACACTATAGTTGCTGAAAAATTTGAAGTTTTTTCCTGGGGATATTTACAGGAAACTTACATCAAGTTGTTTTATCCCTATAAAGTAACAGTTTCAAATGTTATGGAATTCATGAGTTCCTATCAGGTTGATCAGTTAGCAAAGTACTATTTTGAGAATTTGACTGGAATTTCCCCCTTCATCACTTGAGTTGGTCAATGATGATTCAAAGAAGGTTTGGTTCTTTATTAGCGGGATTTTTTTGAACTTAAGAATTTTCTTTTTTAGATTGTCCATATTACCTTCATGGAATGATTTATAATAAAATTTTTTAATAGAAATTATTTATAAGGTGGAATATGATAGGTGATTCTTTGACCCCACTTGGTGTCAACATGAGTGATGTAGTTTTTGAGAAGTATAGACTGGTAGTGTGATTCTAGTGTGGGAAGTCTAGGAACACTAAGTCCTCTTATCTAGAATCTAAGAGGACCTATAATTGGAATAGGAATCTTGGTCACCTCTATATGTTTTGAAAGTTGAACAAACATCAGAAGAAGAAGTCTCAAACCCAAATTTGATTTGAGTTGTGATCTATGGTGATTCTTCCACCGAGAGAGTCAGAATCCATTTTATGGTTTTGGGAGTTTTCTATATTGTAATATTTCTTTTATTAGGCCTTTTTATATATCTTATTCATACACAAAATCCCATGTAATAATGTATGAAATATATTTTTACCCATGTTATTTCCTTTTTTGAAGTTCATTCATCACTTATTTATAGTTCTTATTGTCATTTTTTCATGGTGAGGACTATAGTTTATGGTTTTATTAATGGATGAAATGGGAATGACTTGGGTGTGGGATAGGGTAATGGGGATAATATTTTTGTTTTCGGGTAGACCATGAGAGCTATGAATTTGAGGGTTTCTTTTGAGATAACTAAGGGTGGGTGTTCTGTGAGTTTGGCCCTGATTTATCATTCATATGACTCATGAACCAAATTCAGATCCATGACATTCCATGTTTATACATGTTCATGTTTGGGAAGTTTCTCCCATTTTAATATAGTGTGCTATTTGGGTATTTTTTTTTCTAGTTATCATGTGGGTGATTATTGAGGATTTTATCTCTTATGGTGTTTTGAGTCCGTTTCTAGTGGGTATTGGTTTTGTGGTTTTTCATATATGTTTGTTCTTTTGGGAGAACTATCTAGTGTCTCACCACTTTATATTTAACCTAAATAGTGGGGATACATTTTCTAGTTGTGATGTGTTATTATTTCATTAATGTGTGACCTCATTTATTTAAGAGGTTTTGTTTTATTTCATACTTTTTTATAAATTGGTAATTGGGAAGAACATGTGAGTTTTGTTTTGTGTATTTGTTGGAGTTACCAAATTTGAAGTAGGATAGAGGAGTGTTCCTTCCAAAATTTCTTGGACTAAGGAACATGTTATTAGGATTCACAGTGATTAAGTTGATTGTAATTCATATTTGATCTATCCTTCCTAAGGAGTGGGTTGTTTAAGTCCCATGATATTGGTTCTAATTTTGGTGAGTTGGTCCTGACCATTCCCTTGACTTAAGTTATCAATGAATTTCTAGTATGAGAGTTTTTAGGGGTAGAAAGTGATATGGTGGGGAGAATTGTGACACCTATAAATTTCTATTTCTTGATAATGTTTATGAAATTGATTTCTCCTTGAATTTTAGGGTGTTCTGGGGTTTAATTTTGATATTTTGAAGCTTTTCTAGGGTTGGCTGGTTAGGTGCATATTTTGGGAAATCGTGAAGTAGAAACCATGAGACCTATGATGTTTTGGGAGAGTGGCCATCACATGATTTTCTATATTATGTGATAAAAAAATGTGACGTACTTGATTTTGGTAATTTTTAAATTTTCTAGTAATTTTTTTATAGTTTTCTACCATAATATTCTCTATTTCAATCCATTAATATAAGGATCCCCCATCCCTCCTTTTCTCTTCTATAAACCTCCAAGGTGGATTTGGAGTGGTTTCTTTATGTCTGTACATATTAATTAAAAGGGGAAAAAATAATATTTTACCCTTATATAGTTTTCTCCCATACTTATCATCTTACCTAACCCTAATTCCCATGGTTCAAGGATTTTTGTTTCTAGGGTTGTAATAGACCAACCTAGGCCCACCTATAATGTCCCTTGAATTGGCCTTCCAAAAGGCCTAAAGAACTTTCTCGATCAACATGGACTGGCAACAAGCCCCATGGTATCATTCCGAGAAACATGGGGAAGATTTTTTTCATCTGAAATACATATGATAAGATAGAAACAATCATAATATGTTTAAAGATATAGAAAATACATCATATTTCAAAAGAATCAAACCATAATGTTAAAATCCAATAATGGGATAACACCGTCTAGATAAATAAACTAGAATACCATAAACATGGAATTTTCAGCAACCCATGGGTCCATCTCCTCAAGACCAAATGCAACCAATATCAAAACCACCATAGAGATCATAATCCATGTGTTTTTTCTTTCACATGATACTCTCCCCATTACCAGTATCATGTAAGACGAAGGCTATACACACCAAGAGGAAAAACTAGGGTGTGGAAACTGAATCTTGGCATTATACCACTAAAAAATATATACAATGTTTAAACACATTAATATATTATTTTCTCTATAAATGTAATTCAATAACATTTCAAAAGAAATATTTTTTTTTCATATAATACCATACTTTGGTTTTCTATTAAAAGACGTACCATATTCTAATAAACAAATAAATATGACTTAACACATATCCATGAGGCATAAGAAGAAGAATAAAATAGTTTTCAATCATCAATATGCATACCAAGTAGGAAAATAATCATATAAAGTAAAAATTCATGTAATGTCTCCACAATTCACCAAATTATAATCCATGAAATTAGGGTGTACACGACTAAGAAACACAATGGAAAACTTGTCGGTATAAGTGAATCCTAATGTCTGATTACATAGGCCCCCTAGAAATGCTACTCACTTGAAACCCTAGCATCATGGACACCTAAACTAGTGATATAATACTCCACTAGGGTTCTTATATGTTTAGTTTTCCCCCATATCCCAAGGTCTCCAAATGTGCCAAATATAATCATCACATTTTATGGAAAAACCAAATCCATAATTCATAAAACATTTTCTATAGTGACGCCACACCAGTCCCTTTCTTTAAAAATAATTTCCATTTAAAAATAATATTTAATGAATTTAATGAAACACTATGTGAATGAATTCTAGTTTTCAAGGAAATCCTAATTTTTACAAACATTCCATTTCCACCAAAACCAAAGGGGGATCGTAAGAACATAATGATTTAAAAGGGATATACTATATAATAGATATTATTACCTTCAGAATGATGAAAACTATATTTTCTCCATAATTGGTGATGGGAAATGAATAGATATAATATCCGTGAGACTAGATCTGAAAATATGAAGCCTAAGAAGACACACTTAACCATTGCTTGCTGAAGTATGAAATCCAAAAATACCCTTACTAGAACATTACCAATCTTGAAATATATCCAAATGGTGGTGAGATATTAGTTTATTAGAGGGAGAAAAAGTTAATATATGTATTAAAAACCATCATTATTGTATCACATGATTGAAGTAACTACCCCCAAACGATCACGCAGTTGATCAAGTGTTTCCAATTCTAATCCAACCATCAACACACTAAGGTGAACCTACCATGACCATGGAAGATTAACCTATGAGACATAAAATAGGCTATGACCACAAACTTGTGTAGAAAATATTTCTGTTTCAGACTTACCACGACCTCCACCAAGATGTTTTGAGGCCCCTATGGTTGTTGTTGATAGGAAGTCTCCCAAAACCTTCCACCCAAGGCTATAGACAACTGCTGGGCATTTGGGTTCTGGCCATGTCTCACAGGAGACCCACATATACACTAGGCATCCACCATAGCCATGGTGGTACCCATTTTTAGCCAAAATGTCCAAAATCATTTTAAATCCACCATGAACTTATGAAACATTTGAAATCGATAAAATAAGAATAATAGAGGCCCTGTACCTGATTCCATTTAATGGGCTTTAACTATTCTCCCATGAATAAAATATTTTTGTCCCAATAAAGGCTCTATATCATGAACCAAAAAATAGATAAGTGCAATAATGCACCATCAAGGCCTCATTCACCCATGTGCCACAGCTTCCACACACAAAAATTATCCCATTGGTCTACTATCTAAATAGTCATTTACACGACTAAGGTGTTAGGTTCAATTTCAATGCCCTCCCTATAAATCAAATGGTATGAATTCAACTAATACCTCTTCAGTTGGGAGACATGGAAAACATCATTAATGGAAGTCAATTGAAAAGGTAATTCTAAATGATAATCCACCTTTCCGAGTTGCTCTAGAATCTCAAATGGGCTAAAATAATGATTTTATAACTCACCCTATCTCCAAAAACATATATTTCTTAAATGAGTTGGAAATATATTGAAAAAATAAAACCCACCTCAAAATCCAATGAATGATGACATATATTGACATATGATTTCTGGAGACTTTGTGTTATTGTTATCCTTCTCTTTATCAATTTCAAGAATCTTCCATATTTTAAATTATGCTATATCTAACCAAGGATCGTCCTCCAACCTCTTCCAAAAAATGATGTTATCTTGAAGCCCACCTATACAATACCACAAATGGATTCATCATAATAGAAACCTAATAACTATGCTTATTAAAATAATCAAATAAGGGAAGATGTATATACCAATGTCCACTAAATCCAATCATGCATTCCCAAATCATTTCTTCAATAATCTAGATAGATTTCATAGTCTGACCAACCATCCAGGGATGATATTTCATGCTCAACTTCAACTGGGAACCCATCACTGCCTCAGTTCAATTAAAAACTAATATGTGAAGAGATGGTCTCTTTATGAAATAATTGTTGATATAACACCATGGAATCTTACAATCTCCCATACATACAAGTTCCTAGGATCCTCAATATTCATTGAATCCTTGATATGTAAGAAATGTACTAATTTAATGAGTTGATCAATTATCATATCTATCACATGAATTCAACTAGGAGTCCTAGGTAGACCAATTATGATGTTCATGGACATATTAACCCATTTATATACTATAATGGGCAAGGGTTTCAGTAAACAAGAAGACATTTGATGTTCAACCTTAATTATATGACTTGTAAGAAGCTGAGACAGATAATCCACAATTGATTTCCTTATTCCCAAACATAAATAATGGCGTCTCTTGCCATGATACATCATTGTATATCTAGGGTTTAAAAACCAATTGGATTAGTGTCTATTATCCATTAATTCCATTCTTAGGTCTGTTGAAAAAACTATCTTACCTTATATGTGTAAAATCCCATTAGGAGACCGATGCCACTCACCTGAAGTCCCCCACCATAAAGGTTCCTACGAAATATATAACACTCCACATCCTTATCTTTTCCGTATAGTATTTGATAATATATAGATGATTCATACCGAGTATGAGATAAGAATATATTTTCTTGAATTCTCTGTTAATCCAAGAACATCCTATCAAAGAATCTTATAAAAAACCACTCTTTCATTTATTCCTTCATTGATTGAGTATATAATTTTATACTCAAATCTTACATGACAATGTTTTATTTTCTAAGGGAGTATTAAATATCAAAATCAGAGGTCTAATGTTACTCCACCTAGTGTATTTATCTAAAGTTAAGACCCCTCTGAGTAAAGACATACTTCAGACACTTGTAGTCTTAGTATACTATAAACTACTCCACAATGTGATATTAGTACCAATTATTTAGTATATTCATCATTGATTCTAACTCAATATCACGAATGGGGTAGTTATTCTCATGAGGGACTAATCAATGAGATCCCCAAGCTACCAACTTTCTTGATTACATAATAATACAACCTAATCTCATAGTTGAAGCTTCATATTTGATATCATAACCTAAACCATACTCATAAAGGATAAATAATAGAGCTAAATTAAATATCACTTTCAACTCCTCAAAATATCTCTCAAATTGATCACTCCAAAAATAAATTCACAACCTTATAGGTTAACTCTATCATAGGGGTTTCAAGTTTAGGGATGTCCCGAACAAATAACATGTTATAACTAGTTAATCCCATGAAACACAAGATCTCAACCACATTTATAGACTGCTCTCAAGAAATTACATGACCATGAAATTTCACCTATTTGACCCAGAATAGACATTTGTATAGCTAAAAATATAGGTAATGGTAATTGAATATCTTGAGGATGATTCTAAAATTATCAAAATGATCCTACTCTAATTCCGAATAAATAAGGATATTTTACAAAAAAAAGCATAATATAATCTATGAACTGATTGAATATTTGATTCATCAAATGCATGAACATAGAATGAGTGTTGGTAAGCTAAAATTCCATGATCAGATACTCATAATTCCTGTACGTTCTTTGGAATTACATATTATGAATATATTTCTATCATACCCTCAACCAATTATATCCCAATCTTAAATTAATATTTTAAAACCACTAGTCCCCCTTGAGCTGATTGAAAAAGTCATAAATCCTTAGAAATGGATATTGGTTCTTTAACATCACTTGGATGTGTTTCTAATAATCTATTAAAATCTAGAGACCCTCATATACCTTATTTTCAAAGAGAATGGGTGATTCCCATGACAGGATTCTAGGATGAATAAATCCATTAGCCTTAATATCCTTAAGATGAACTTTTAATTCTTTCAATTTAGATGGTTCCATATGGAATAAAGGTAAATAAATTGGATTCATCACCAAAATAATGCCTATAGAAAACTAAACTTCCCAGTGAGGTGGAAACCTATGGAAGTAATATGTAAAACTGTTAGGTTACTCAATCACCACCACAATAATAGGTCCACTAAGGAATGGATTAAGAAAATCAAGAAATATCTATGAAAAGTTGTATGAGATTGTATCAAAATTTGGGAAAACAAGATAAATTCTGTTAGATCTAGGATCCCACTCAACCTAAAATACATGAGTGACTCCATCAAAAGAAACAATTGGACTTGATGATGATAAAAATAGATCGAGGATTTATATCTAATCATCTAATCCATTACAATGATTAGATAAAATATTTTATGATCACAAATTAGAAAATACCCTACAATTATATGGTTAGAGATCATCCCCCAACACTCCGGACATCAAAAACCTTTCTATGAATTCTTTACCGAAGGAGTGAAAAGATTCATCATGGAAGGAATATGATCTGAACAAAAAACTATTTCATTAATAAGCTTATAATAGATAAAGGAATGTGTTACACTAGTATAAAAAACATCTATAAACATATAATACATAGTAATCACTGTAACTCTCATGGTAGTTGGTCCCACATTTGACTTCACTGGTGCACACTTCACAATATATAGATGTCCAGACTCATCATGCCCTTTCTTCTCAACAAGATAATCACCCCTCACTTGAGGTTTAAATCCCAAACTTATTTCTATATCTGATCCAAAATTAGATTCCTTAGTGAAGGTGAATCCATATCTACTTCCTTGGGACCCTATCATATAGAAATGTTGATGATAAAAATATTTCTCACCTACATGACATACCTCAAGTACTTCCTAACATTCAGGTTTGAGGTATCCATTTCCTCAACACTGGTAACATACCACCTAAATAATCCTTGAAATCTATTTTCCACTCTCATCACTACCTCGATATTGGTCAACCCACTTTTATTCTGTCTAGAAAACAAACTATTCCAACCTCCCATTTCCAATTATTCTTCAAAGAGTCATATATTCCCACATATATATATATATATCCACATAAACCAATGATTACTTGTCATGAAACTTCGTAAAGGTGGGTAGGAACATAGGAATTAGCATATAATTAATATTTTACATCAAAATTATCTTGAAACTTTTCACATAGAGAGAGTCCTTAGAAACAAGATTTGGAGACTCGTGCACCAACTCAGAAAAATGAGTAGCATACTTCATGAAATAAAGATCTACTTACCCAATAGAAATGAACACTAATGACTTCATCACTCTCAGTGTATTAGGATAGAAATATGGATTGAAATATTTATTAAAATTAGTCCATGTGATATATTTATGTATGTTTTATTGCAAAATATATTCCCACCAACAAATTCCGGGTCTATCAAGCATATAAGTAGTGAAACCAACCTTGGATTATTCTAGAGTTTTCAGAAAGTGGAAAATACTATTAATACACTCGATAAATTATTCTGATTCCTATGTTCTATTATAACCATTAAATAAAGATTGATGATACATATAGAATTTTAAATCATGGTCCACATTTCTTTCTGGTTAAGAAATATAGACGTGGAAATGGGAAAAATTATTTATACTATAGTGTCAAAAAAACCGAGTCAACTAGGGGATTAACCTATGAAGATTTATTTATATATTTCTCTCTACAATTGAGGGATGTTTTTCTTGAAGGATCCATATATTAGAGTTAGTGTTCTAAAACAAAAAAATTATACCTTAAATTATGTTTAAATTCAAATAAGTGAATATTAATTAATCATCAAATTATATATTGTCCATTAGTCTACATGAATTTATTTTAATAATGTACGGGTGCATCTATCACATTGAAAATGTAATATAAGTTCCCCAATATGACAAGAATATTGAAATTCCATGAATATATTCTTAAAAGTAATTCTATAGTCAGATAAAATTCTACGATGGGTCATATTTTATGTTGACTATTAGCTATGAGTAATCATAAGTAGGAGAGTTTTTATCTCATGAGGTTCACACTTAGTAATCATTAATATTGGATATTATGATTACAGAACCAGCAGAATGAACTTTACAAGTTTATTTGTCAATAGATATTCCTATCTAGGAGTGTGTGTAATGTTCCTTAGACATTTTGATTTTTATTAAAGAATTTTATGACTAACACCCTTAGATTTACTGAACAAACCCATGATATCATATGTTCATGTGATGTAGGGTATATTGGGTACATCATGAATGATATGTGATTAATGAAAAATTAATGGAAGGATTTTTTATCTTCTATTTTTATAAAAGATGATATCCTAAACCATTGATTGAAAAATAATTTTTGTATTAAATTCTATAGACATGGGTTAATGATGATCTTATTTCAGATAGACAATGAATGAAATATCAAGCATATAGGATGGTGACATATTTGTGCAACCATATTGATGATATATTGTGAAAAAGGGATTATATTAAAATATAGGTTCCCATATGTGGTTGTCAACATTGAAATATTATCCTCCGTCTCTTGGGTTCCATGAATTTTTTTATAAAAAAATCTCGGAACTTATGAATTACCACTTAATGAAAATGGGAAAGAAGACTAGAGGGTCACACATTAAGTGTTTCCCTTAATCTTAATTAAATTATATTTTAATTTAATTATAGGAATAAATATTACTCTTAGTACTGATTAATATATTTATTCATAATTAATGATCACATAAATTAAATAAAAAATTATTTTCAAGGTATTTGTTAAATTTCAAATATGAATAATATTTTATTTATTTATTTATTAAATATTTAATAAATATTTATTTTACAAACTTAGAATAGATTATTTATTTTATGAATAAATATTTAATTAAATACTTATTGGGGTATTCAATAAATATGAAGGGGGATGATATGACAAAGAGTATGTCTGGTGATAAATATTAATTTTCAAGCTGGTAAAATAATATTTATAATTATGCTAGTTAGCGCACATTATGAAGAAAAAATAAAAAATATCACCATTTTAATACATGGAATGGGGTAAGACATGGGTTTAACATTTTAATAAGGGAACTTGTGTAATTAATTAAAATTAAATCCCTAATACTATCTTTATATATGGACTACTTATACATTTTAGGAGAGGTTAATCAAGAATCATTGTGCACAATAAATTTATCTCTATAATCACCCACTTCCTTCTCACATCCTCTTTAGAATGAGAAGATAAAAATAATTTATTTAATACCAATGAAATTTGAAGCTATCAAGAAAATAAATTCAAGACAATCAATCTACCATGCTAGAACTAAGAGATTTATTAGTCTTGTTTAGAGATCTTAGGGGTACATGTATATCATCACTAGAGTCATTCTATAATTGGACACTTTAAGGGAAATGATAGATTAAAAAAAATTGTTTCAAACTATAAATACATATTATGAATAAATATATCAAGAATAAATAAATTATTCTTCTGATTTAATTTAGTTAATTATAAATTTAACATGAAAAGATGTCCACTTGGTTCTGATATCCTTTCTTGTAAATGTTAGATTGTAAAAATTTATTTGTTCATGATATTCACATCTGTTAAAATATGCGAATGATCCATTAAATCCAATATTTTTTATTTGGTATCATCTCCAATATGTTCTTCTTCTGTGAATGTAACCATCAAGTGGTATCAACTGTAGGTTATATTCAAATTTATAAATATTTACTTGATTCTGGATAATTACAAATTTAAAGGTATAAATTCATTTCAAGTTTCAATTCATTATTGATTCATTGATGAAATATAATATTTATATTCATTATTTCTCACTCATATTATAATTATTGATTGATAATTAAATGAATAAAATATATGAAGAATCCATAGAGTGGTGCCAAGAATTTTTTATGGACAATATATGACTAGAAAAAATATACTCCATTATTACATTTGGTGAATCATTGTTTATTGAACAAGGATTCTTGAGTAGATTTCGTATTTTCATGTAATTAGTATAAGAAACATAAAACAAATGTACCATGTGTATACCATCCATAGTTTAATAAATTTTGTATGGGGTTCACACCATGTATATTGACAACACAAAGTATATTCCACATCCTTTGAAGATGGAAAATACAAAGTCAAAATACATCAGGTAATTAATAGACCATGTGTAATTAATACATGACATGTACAAGCATACAAATATGTAACTTGAAGCACACAATATGTATCCTTTATACACACTGTGTACTTAATAAATTTCCATGATAAGTACACATTGTGTCCTTATGCATGTATTAAAGATATTTTATGAAGAGAATTACATGCCATGTGGATTGATTGCACACATCATATACTTTACCTATTTCCTTAGAAATATTAAATTTAAGTAATTAATTTATTAAACCTAAATAAACCAAGTTCCATGGTTTATTAAGTTGACAATACACTCAGTTCATTAGGTTTTATGTTATATTAAATCCTTAATTAATTCCACAAAATATTTAAAACTATAAATCATGAATGGTTATTTTAAACTAAATAATCAACACATTAAATTTTATAGGTTATGTAATTTTCATGTGTTCCATGTGGATTTAAATTGGTAGTACACATTGTGAAATTATGAAACATTACATACACATAATATTTTTTATGAGTAAATTGTTTACAATTAAAACCATAATGAATAGTTTAGATAAGTAATCATTGAGTTACTTCTAAGTAAAAATATGTGCACTGTTTTATAGAGCTTTAAAAGAAGATGAAATAATTTATTTCATTTAAAATCACATTGGATTGGAATCTTAATAAAATTGGATTAAATATGATAAAATATATTAATTGATTAAAAAGATAATTTATTTGATTAATTTGTGTGTGTTTTATCTTATTAAAAAGTCGATTGATACGAATAATAGATATTTGTTTTAAATGTGTAATCATTGAAAGTGAATGTGAGATCCATATCTTTTCTAGAACTATGTATGTGTTTGTAATAACCTAGAGTTTATAAATGATATTTTTTTCATGAAATGAATGTGTGTTATATAGTATTATACATTAATAGAGCATAGTAAAATCAACACCACTTTATTTAATTAAGGAAAATAATTACATTGTTCCATAACTAAACACATTAAAATGAAAAAAATTACAAGGGAAAAAATATAAAATATAATAACTACAATGGTATATTACGGATATCACCAATCTACTATGAACAACAGTATAGAAAAAAGAAAATCAATATTTTAAGTTATTTAAAAAAAGAAAATACATAACCTTGAGAGAAATTACAGTGAATTTTAAATTAATTACATGACCTTTAGAATTGCAATGTGACCATTGGAATAGTAATGCTATTGTTGTGAATAGTAACCCAATAGTCTGGAATGGTAATATGATCGTTGGAATAGTGATTTAACCTAAAAATAATAAAAAATAATAAAAAATAATATAAATAATATTGATCATGAGTAATTTAAGAATATATATATATACATTATAATTCCATAAAATAAATATCAATACTAAAAAACTCCAAGAAAATATTAATACATTTTTTAATAAACTGTAATTTAATGTATTTCCTAAAAATCATATTTTTATATTAAAAATTAAAATGACCTATGATATAAATTTATTTTGATAAAATTAATATCATTTTTTAAATAATAATATTATAATTTTTCATGTGTTTTTTTTAAATTTTTTTTAAATACATCAATTTTTAGTTGTATAATAAAAATACAGTTTTTTCCATAAATGGTGTATCTTAAAGTACATCATTCATGATGTAACAATGGCCTAATAATTTATATAACCTGAATCTAAAACAAAGAATATTTTATTTGATAAATGAGTCATTAAAATATAATAAAAATTATTTTTAAACCAAAAAATTACTTTCCAATATATTAAGTCAAAAGTATTCCTTTTTAAAAAAATTATCATTTCCACTTTCCTTTTTAATAAACTAGTGAATTATAATTACAAAGGGGTTTAAAGTCATAAGACATTATATTATATATTTATATAATTAATTATGTCTAGAATATCACTATTACAAGGTTTACCATTAATTTAGTATTTTATTAATAAATTTTGTCTAAAAACATCCCTCTTCTCAAGTATAAATAATACCTATCCCTCCCCTTGGAAAACCTCCCCCCATCAAATACCAAAGCTCAATATCTACCCAAATACTCTCTATTAATACCATATCTACATTATTTATTTTCTAGGTTAAATCAAATCCATTCATCATGGAAGTCTAGTGTCATACAAGAGAAGAAACACCGAGAAAATTGTATGATTTTCTCAACACTTCTCTCATTTTCATCCTCTTTTCTATTTTTTCCCAATTAATTTCAAAAAAATATATTATATGATTAATTAGGAATTATGTTAACATTATATTAATGAAATTAACCTGTTATAAAAATTATATTGTTGACTTATTTATATTTTATACCTATTTCCCCCCTCCTTTGGATAATGTTCCAGATAACGGTCACTTAACCGCTAATGAGGACATTACCAATTATTTTCAAATCAGCAACCATATGGTTAGTTGTAATAAATTATTTATGGTATATAAATTTATTAAAATAATTATTTTAATATTATAGAAGTAATTATACTGAAGTGTAAATTACCTTGATCAAAAATATTAAAATCAATGAAAAATTGGAAATGTTTAAGGAAAACATGATTTCAAAATGCTTCACTGCAATGAACTGGATTTTTATGAAGGTATAAATAATTTATTTTTTTGGTTTAATTCCATTTTTTATCCTAGTAAATGTTTTATATGGTCTAACACAGGACTCATAAGTGTCTAGGGATTGTTTGGATCCCGTAGCTCTGAGTTATAGAGGAAACAAACAAAGAACATGATTTCACCCAACCATTTACTAGAGTCCGCACCATTTAGAAAAAAAATGTTGGGTAAACTAGGGCTCCATAGAGGGGATAAAATAGGATGATAAAATATAGAAAAAAGTTCTCCCCAACCGTGAAGGTCCATTTTCCATTGGAAAGTGGCAGACACACGGTTTGGAAAAATGTGCAGCCAAACCCTTCACCCTTTAAAACTTGGATAGATTACAATTTTTACCCTATCTACTTTTATGTTCTAATACACCCTTCCTCTTAAAATGAATCACACAAAAGTATTTTTTTGGGAGGTACCTATTTCTACAAGGGTAGGATTTGAATATATTTCTCCATCCAGACATACTTTCCTTCAATATCAGTTGAGTTGGATAGCTAATAATAAGATCTTTAATCCAATTTATTATATTATTGGTTTCTCTCACTATCCTATATGATATTTTTATTTGAGGTAATATGATATATTTTAAGGGAATTTTCCTCTAATTCTATTATCTCTATTTATACTTCAAACCTGAATCTGATAATAGACGAGGAGTCATTCATGGGCATAAAGAAGGTGGTCTAGTTGTTTTCACTAAAAGTTTTGATGTTTTCATAAATAATTCCATTATTTGAAACATATAATCCTTTCTTATTCTTCCTTAACATTATTTTTTCCCTTATAATTAGTTTCACAATGTCATGATACTCCCGTAGACCCATGTTAAGGAATTAGAGGATGTCTACCTCATTGGTTTCCACCCCTTTGGGTGGGTTGAATTAAATTACCTATTTGATATAAAGGTGAAATTTAACCAACCAAAAATAAGTGGTTAATATTCACATATAATTGTATTTTCTTTGATTCCTAAATTAAATGGTTTTAATTAATTAAATAAATGTGAGTCGAAATGCAACGCCAAATGTCATAATTGGTAAATAATTTGTATAACTAAACGTACCATGGTTAGATGGGATTAAATTAATGGGAATGAATTAACTAGAAATTTCATATGATTATTATGATAAAACCATGGATATTTGTTATTGGATAATGGTTAAGGGACTTATTGAGAATGCTGCTTTATTCTCCCTTATGTTGGGTGTTTGGCATAGCATGTCACACTGTTTACTTGGATGACCGGCATGTCATTCCATGACCCATGAATTAGGTGTTGTGAATGAAAACTCACACCACTATCTTGATTTATGGGAATTAATTCTCAAATTCTCATTCTCTTTAGGGATAATACCATTTATAGAGATTATATCTCATTTGACTATGCCTGGATGCTTTTGTTATCCCCCGGGTCTTACTAGAACCAAGTAGCATTGTATATGCATTTATATGTCATCACATATATAGAGTATATACATATATACATATATACATATTATATATATTATTAATTATAATTGTTTGTACTTGGTACACTGAGATTAGATTTATTTTTATCTATGTTGAAATATATAGAGTTAGCTAAGTGTCCTTTAAGAACCTAAGTTAACTAGTTTATTTCATTCATCATTATTTATTATTTCTTATACATACACATTTATTTTTTATAAAAAATGACTAGATTATTCTAGACAACACTGATGGTGGCCTACTGAGTTTGTCTCACACACTATATAGGACACTTTTGGAACATTATAAGAATTTTTGGTTGAAGGTATTGATAAGAAAATGTTCCCAGTCATTGATGCAAGATCTGATTTGTTAATAGTAAGGGAGTAGGGGTGTAGAGGATTGAGTGTATGATCATGATACTAGTGGATAGGTCATTTAGTCTTTTTACCTTTTTTATATCATATTGTACATGCCTATGATCCATATTATCGTATCCCCCATTTTATACATCAGCATGACAGGACATCATTTTGTATACGACTCAGCCTATGGATTGATTATTATTACTACTTGGATGTTTCTTATTACACTTTTCTATTTTTTATCTTTTATAATACTGCTATTTATTATACCTCTTATTCACACTACTTCAATATGATATGAGGGTATAGTCTTCCCACTATACAACCATGGAACATCACTATTAGTCGAAAACCTCTAGCATAAGGGGAGGCATGCTTGAGGCCACATAACCCACTGGCTCTGGGAACTATTTTAGTGGCTCATGGGTTAGGACATTAGAAAGTGTTGTCAAAACTTATTTTTATTCTTTTATATTATTATATATATATATTGTGTAAGAGACTCGGAATGTGTTGGAATATTTAAATGAACACGTGCCTTAGAGTAGCTAACCCACATACTGGGGAAATCCAAATGACATGGGATGGTTTATTCTTGCTATCAGATTAATCCTATTAGAGTTGTTCTGATATCACCATTGGGCGATGAAAATGTTTTTTTGTGTTATTATTATTATTACACTTGTTGATTACCTTTACCCTTGGACTAATATGGAATTGAGGTAGTAGTTCATGCATCATCATATAAACTTTATGACTTTTATTCCACACACTTTTCTATGCCATGTTTACTTACTACATGCATTTTCCTATTGCATGTAGTTTGGTTCCTTGAAAACTATTGGAAATGCGATAATTTTCCTTGAAGGGATAAAATAATTTGACTCATTAAAGTTTATTCATCAAGATAAACATTGTTTTTCCATAGATATTTATAATGTAACAATAATTATCCAATTATACCATGTTTGAGCCATGAACCCCTCGTTCCATGGGAGGAAAATTTTGTTGATTTGATTTCTTGAATTCCAAATGGTAATTTATGAAGAAAGTAATTCAATAAATTTATGATGTTAATTCATTTAGTCAAAAAATATATTATAAACTATTACATCCTGATTCTAGATGTAAGGGATAAGTTGCAGTTACGTGACATGCTAATTGGAATTTATAAGGACTATGAATTTTATAAATTAGGAATACTGACACATATAACTAGACCATGACATATATATATATGCATAATAGAGTAAGAAATTAAATGAATTTAATTTTTTTGAAGGAAATGGTTACCATTATGTGGGATGTCCAATAGAAAATTAAAGAGTGTTTTCCTCTATAACTTGTAATTAAAACTCTTTATACCGAATCCTTATTCATGTGATACAAGACCTAGACCCAACTCTGACCTTAGTAGTGTATTATTAGGAGTGTCTCTTATGATCCTTATGACATTATATTGTCTCCATTTATCACCTAGAAATAGATTACAAGTAGGATGATTGGTGTTAGTCCACAAATAGGAATGAATTTACCTATTATAATCATATATCTATGACCTTTAAAAATTGAATTTTCTTTTGAGGTTTATTAGGATTTTTATAATAATTACTCTTTGAAGGAATCCAATCCCAATCATGGAGATCAGTTAAAACCATCCTTTGAAGTTGGTGGGCCACGAGTCACAAGTATTATGTATCATGGTGCCACCCCCAAAACCACCTTCTATTCATGACTTGGGAATTGATGCCCAGTTTTGAGATAGTTTCCTTTGTATGATGTAGTTTATGGAAGGAGTTTCTCATACTTCCCCAAATATGGAAGAGTTGATGCAAGAGTTCTAGCTGCATCACCCACATACGTTTTTGGGTGATAGTGTATCTTAGGCTAATGAGATAGAGATTTAGGCCATGTTTTCTATATTTTAGAATTTAGAGATGCTTATGGAGAGCAGGGTCAATCTTGATGCTTATATATTATGGGGTTCTACCAAGGGGTGGTGGGATTTCATTACCCAGGAAGACTGACATCGGGATATGATCTATGGGAAATTATATATGGAATTATGTCACAAACCAAATCTGGAACCACCAAAACCGGCACCACACCCAGCTCGTGACATGACCCGAAGGGCGTTCCCTATCCCCACGGGCTGCACAAGTGCCCGGGTATCATTAATTTAGGTTTGGGAATGGTTTACCCGAGTATGAAAGCATAAAACATTAAAAACAATCCATAATATAAATCTGAAATTTTTGAGCCAAACAAGACTTAAGTTAAAACTGGAACTGAGTACATTGGTTTAAAGATAATTCAAGTGGTCCAAATAAAAATAATTATAGCATCAAGACAGCTCCAAGGACTCCACACGACTAGGGGTCATCTCCCCCAAGCTATCTCCACAACTCCACACCAAGGATGGGGACTAACACCATGAACCGCCATCACCCTTAGCCTTTCCTTTACCTGAATCAAACATAACCAAGTCTACTTACACACAAGGGGTGTAAGTAGGGTGTGAGTCTATGCCCAGTATGATACCACCCAATGATTCCAAAGAGTAAGAAATACAATGTGAAAAAGCAAACGGTTTTCAAATGCAAGGAAAAGTAGTGTTAAAATTTCAAGAAATGAAACCTCTAAATGAAAATAGTTTTCAATCCAAAATTTTCAGAATATTAACACAATAAAATAGAAATGTTAGATTCTGTGATTTACTTCCAAACACACCCTAAGATATGGGTAAATACTACAAATCCAATGAGCAACAACATTGGGAACACCCCTTGGAACTAGGTTGTCTTGGGCCCTATATACCACGTACCTCGGTGTAAAGTAACCATAGCAAAATCATTTCTCATGCATGAGCCACTAGTATGGAACATACCCATAACATAGTGGTACCCAATAATCATCCACATAGTTTAGTTAGAGTTGTCGTTATCGAAATGCTAAGTGAAACAAGGACAAAACCCATCCGGTCCACTAGCCGTACTAGTACAAATCCGCCCCACCTAGGTACCTGGGCTTCCCCTTTTGTGCTCAATAAATTTCAGAATGCAATATAAATAAATTTTCATATAAAACACCATTACTGGTCAATCACAACCAATACAGTAGCTATCACATTTTATACCACTTAAAACACGCAACAAAACACTTATATTTTTCATAAAACAATTCCTCAAAATATCATAGTGTTTTGGACACAAAACACCTTATAAACCTCACTTGCATACTATGTGCACATATTTAAGTTTCCAAAACATAAATGGAATCCTACTACATTTCAGTGAAAACACAAAATCATTTTTATGGCAACCCCATATGGTTCAAGAAACGACATCATGGCAAAGTCTCCATTTTTTACACAACACAACTCTTAGAATTTCATGTGGTTCACAAACACCATTAAAACCAGATTTTTCAGCAAAAAAAACAAGGGAAAATAATTAAAAACATTATTTTTATCCCTATTATAGTTCAATAAAATCGACTAGTTACTTATAGGGTATCCCCAATTAAATTAATAAAACATTTCTATGAAAAACCCCCAATTTCACATGAAATTGGCCTTTAGGATTCATTTTAAATACAAA
Source organism: Viscum album (assembly GCA_963277665.1). Classification (NCBI taxonomy): domain Eukaryota; kingdom Viridiplantae; phylum Streptophyta; class Magnoliopsida; order Santalales; family Viscaceae; genus Viscum; species Viscum album. The sequence goes on along the minus strand of OY728121.1, from coordinate 1,927,066,959 downwards.
CACCACTAAAACTATATTTTTCAGAAATAATAAAATTTAATAAGAATGAAAATACCCTAAAAACAGTATCCAATTCACAAATATTTCATACACAATGGAATCACCTACCAAAACCAAGGAAACCCATGAATCCTTTGTGCGAAAACGCAAACGCACCATCGCCGCACCTCTAGGAAGGTAAAACAGACCTAAAACCAGAATTTCATACCATGAAACACAAGATAAAACCTTAATTTTTAAACCCTACTTCCTGGACATTAGGAACCTCAATGATAATGGAAGAAACCCTAAGTAAATTGGATGTAACCCTAAATAAATTGAAATAAGAAAGGAGGAGAACAACTTACTTAACATATCTTGTAGAAATATCCCCCAAAAATACCAGTATCTCATTTTAAAAATACTCAAAACTTAAAGGGAGGTTCTAACAAGGATAGGTAGATCATTTAGGAATTTTAATGGGGGAAAAATAGTAAGAATCAAAGGAGTTATGAAGGAAACAAATTACCTTTATAAATCTGCCCTAAATTTGAGTTCTTCAGAAATTTCGACCTAAAACGCGATGAAAATGAGCTGAAAAGAGTGTGGGAGGATATTGTACGTGAGGATGGGTTCAAGGGGCGTGTTTGGAGCTTTGAATCACCGAAGAACCCTTAAAAATGAATAAGTTATTAACTAATCAAAGTTTATTTTTAAAACTAGAATTGGGCTTTCGGGCAGGCCCAATCCCTTAAATAAAAACCCATATACACCTTGGTTATGGATTTCAAAAGGCTCCAAATTTTAATTGTGGTGTTATTATATCATGGGAGGACATTTAGGAGTTGGAATGAGTGAAAAATATTAAAAAAATGAATAAGTTATAAAATAAAGAAAATTTATTTTTAAATCTAGAATTGGGCTCACGGTTTGGCCCAATTCATGAAAACTCAGCTATTCTCCATAAAAACTTTGGAAACCCCCAAAAACAAAGCATTAATGGAAATTAGAATAAAAATACATTTAAAATAAGCTATGTATGTGACAATTCTCCCCACCACGAAAACCTTCCACCCCAGAAAGTCACAGTAATGCCAAAGCAACAACCAAACCCAACTGAGAAACCAAGAGGTACTCTCCTGCTAGGTTACTCCCCCAAAGGCCATGACACCTCCAGTGATAAATGAAGGAAGAAATACTCTCAAAAACCTGACTTACACCACTTTCTTGAAATAATCAAGCACATTTAGGCATTATCCCAAATGAAAACTCCTCAAACACAATCTGAACAACACTCAATCAATTTACCCAAATAAACAACAACATCGAACAAGGTTACACTTGCCCTACTATAACTAAACCATTGGTCACTCTCCAATATCAATGTTTACCAAAGTAAGATGTAGGTAGTTAGATATATCCAAATGATAATACCTAATTCCCATACAAAACCAAGGAAAAATATGAGTTACTCGTATGAAGAGACACAAATGGGCTCCCCACCGTAAGAGACAACTTAATTTTTTTTTCTTTCCCCGAGACAGAATCAAGGCACTAATAGGGGGAGGCCCAAACAGACTCCCTAGTACAAGGGGTATACATAAATTTGAAATTTAAAAAATAATATACATGATACCTACAGTGGGTCTTCCCACCACAAGAACCAACCATCTTAACCGACCGGCGTGGGCCGACATGAAAAGACCTCAAAATTAAGGAGTTGGGACGGTCGCACGGTTAATCTGCACAGTTTGGAAAACTGTGCGATACTATGTGGATCCTTATATCTAAATGGTTATTTTTTTATTCATGGTTATAAATAACCATGTGAAAACCGTGTGCTCAACTTGTCTAGACAAATTTACAACCATTCTCCAAAGACTCAATGGAAACCAAAGGGGGAGAGAATAACATTGTGTGATGACATGGGTATAAGACCCTCCACCTATTTCCACCGAATGGGAACAATAGAAGAAATATGATGACACCATAGGTTTAAACTCTTCTTATCTTTCATACTGAGGATATGACATTTTACAAGGGTTTAAACGACACTGGGGTTTCCCCTGACTACGCGCCAGCTTCTCTTCGGGACCTATGGATGGAGCTCAAAATATTGAAGCATCTTCAGCCACACAGTTAGGCTGTTGAAACCCCTATGTGGAACTTATTCTTTCGGTGCCACAAACAACTACACATAATACCCCGATGGGTTCATCAAGACATAACACACTTCATAACCCACTTTACCAAAAATAGACATTTCACTGAAACAAGGGATCAGAAGATGCACAAACAACACACCTTGTTTATTTGGGTGAGAAACAACAGAAGGGAAAGAAACCTATAAACACCTTCCTTTAAGATAGAGGATTTGATGTTTTCACCAAGTGAGACATAATCCCAACATAAAATAGAACCTTAGAGGATTGTGTGACCTTCACCATTATGGTCAAAAGAGCACACAACATCACAATGCGTCAGCGAACATTACCCTTGTGATTGATAGAAACAATACATGGAACGGGACCATATTCAAAGTCCCTAAAAAAAAGATAAGTCCAAAAAGTGGACACAATATCCTATAATGACCGAAATCTCAAAATTGGTGGTTCAATAAAAACTCTTTCTTCAATGAAACTATAAAGAAACCAGAGGCCCTCTTAGACACCATCAAGACACTCATCCGTACTAACAACGAAAGAACACTCCCACCTTTTATGAATCAAGAAACTTAAGAAACTAATGTATCTTTCAACCTTCCACAAGAACTATCCCACTTCAAGAGGATCCAAAAATCATAGAAATGAATGGGTGTAGACTGAATAAAAAAAATGTTCGATAAAATATTATTTATATTGATCAACTAGAGGATATTCCAATGGAGAAACAGAACGGGTTGCACTTCAGTTGTGCATTAACCCTTAATGGGGGCATACCTTATCCAATGAGAGAACCCAAGGACCCAACCAAGCTGGTCTATTGGTCAAAACATGCCACAAACCAGATGCAAACACATGATGGGAACCACCATAAAGGCATCCCTAATTTTTTTTTTCAAAAGAGACCACTAACCGTCCCTACAACACAGCTTACCGACCAAACACAAACCCAAAACACAGTTCAAACAGAAGGGGGTTCTTGAACTCAAAACATCCCACAACATCAACATTTTCAAAAACCCATAATATAAACAATACCAAACTATTCATCAAGACATCATGTTTTTCTTTAAAACCAATTATTTGAAAACAAACGGTTTAGCAGTAAGGGTATCCACCAATGGTACCCCATGGGCCTCACACATGAATGTTTTTGTGCCACACCGGGCACCCTCCTCATATCCATCCCAGTACTCATCCAGTCATTCCATCAACCATCCATCATCCCATATAACTCAATGCATGTGGTCACTCATGGAAATGCCAAAGGGTAAAACAAAACATCCTTCCACTTTTCAAAAACGAAATGGTCAACCAACCCAACCTTTTTCTCAAAACTGCTAACAATGAGATCAAAATCCCAATTCACATCTTATAAAACATTTCATAAGGACACAACCATTTAGAAAAGAACTCACTTTCAAGTTATTCGCATCAATTTCAAAACATATCATCCCATTAAAACACACTCTAATTGTTTAGAAAACTCTATTGAAAGCGCTTTTCAAAACTAAATTCAATATAGTTCCTGCTTTCAAAGAGGTGTAAGCACACCATTTTACATTTCAAAACAATTATGAAAATTTAGTTCCGCCATTTCATAAACCAAACCATTCCCTCTTTATTTTAAAATCATTTCATAAAAACTTTACGCTTCTTAAAACCAAGTCACCTTAAAACCAAAGTGCTATGATTTCAAAACTAAAGCACAAAACAATGAAAGAGGAAACTAGTTTCGGTGGGTGACTTGGACATATGGTTGGAAGCCATATTCCAATCACTTCTCCATCACAGAGAGTATTCTAGGGAAATATCCATGGCTCCACATGGCTTTCCAGGACCAGTGAGCTCACTGAGATTATTCGTCCAACTCTCTTTTCATTTCCCATAGTCATCATTAAACCAAGAAAACCAAAGGAATCAGATAAATCCATACTTCCCATGGTGACTTGAATCCATTCATGAGGTGTGCTGGCTAGACACACTACCCATGACTGAAATTTCAAGTCCCAAAAATCCTAGCTCCAGACTATGCAGACTCTTCCCCAAATAAGATGACCCAAGGAGCAAACCTCCTATAATACCATTTTGTCACGAACCGAATCTGGCACCGCCAAAACCGGCACCACACCCAGCCTGTGACATGACCCGAAGGGCGTTCCCTATCCCCACGGGCTGGCACAAGTTCCCTGGTATCATTAATTTAGGTTTGGGAATGGTTTACCCGAGTATAAAAACATAAAACATTAAAAAAAATCCATAATATAAATCTGAAATTTTTGAGCCAAACAAGACTTAAGTGAAAACCAGAAATGAGTACATTGGTTTAAAGATAATACAAGTGGTCCAAATAAAAATAATTATAGCATCAAGACAGCTCCAAGGACTCCACACGACTAGGGGTCATCGCCCCCAAGCTATCTCCACAACTCCACACCAAGGATGGGGACTAACACCATGAACCACCATCACCCTTAGCCTTTCCTTTACCCGAATCAAACATAACCAAGTCTAATTACAACCAAGGGGTGTAAGTAGGGTGTAAGCCTATGCCAAGTAGGATACCACCCAATGATTCCAAAGAGTAAGAAATACAATGTGAAAAAGCAAACGGTTTTCAAATGCAAGGAAAAGTAGTGTTAAAATTTCAAGAAATGAAACCTCTAATTGAAAATAGTTTTCAATCCAAAATTTTCAGAATATTAACACATTAAAATAGAAATGTTATATTCTGTGATTTAATTCCAAACACACCCTAAGAGATGGGTAAATACTACAAATCCAATGAGCAACCACATTGGGAACACCCCTTGGCACTAGGTTGTCTTGGGCCCTATGTACCTCGTACCTCGGTGTAAAGTAACCATAGAAAAATCCTTTCTCATGCATGATCCACTAGTAGGGAACATACCCATAACCTAGTTGTCCCCAATAATCATCCACATAGTTTAGTTAGAGTTGTCATTATACAAATGCTAAGTGAAACATGGACAAAACCCATCCGGTCCACTAGCCGTACTAGTACAAATCCGCCCCACCTAGGTACCCAGGCTTCCCCTTTTGTGCTCAATCAATTTCAGCATACAACATAAATAAATTTTCATATAAAACACCATTACTGGTCAATCACAACCAATACAGTAGCTATCACATTTTATACCACTTAAAACATGCAACAAAACACTTAGATTTTTCATAAAACAATTCCTCAAAATCTCGTAGTGTTTCGGACACAAAACACCTTATAAACCTCACTTGCATACTATGTGCACATATTTAAGTTTCAAAAACATAAATGGAATCCTACTACATTTCAGTGAAAACACAAAATCATTTTTAGGGCAACTCCATATGGTTCAAGAAACGACATCATTGCAAAGTCTCCATTTTTTACACAACACAACTCTTAGAATTTCACGTGGTTCACAAACACCATTAAAACCAGATTTTTCAGCGACAAAAACAAGGGACAATAATTAAAAACAGTATTTTAATCCCTATTATAGTTCAATAAAATTGACTAGTTACTTATAGGGTAGCCCCAATTAAACTAATAAAACATTTCTATGGAAAACCCCCAATTTCACATGAAATTGGCCTTTAGGATTCATTTTAAATACAACCACCACTAAAAATATATTTTTCAGAAATAATAAAATTGAATAAGCATGAAAATACCCTAAAAACAGTATCCAATTCACAAATATTTCATACACAATGGAATCACCTACCAAAACCAAGGAAACCCTTGAATCCTTTGTGCGAAAACTCAAACGCACCACCGCCGCACCTCTAGGAAGGTAAACCAGACCTAAAACCAGAATTTCAGACCATGAAACACAAGATAAAACCTTAATTTTTAAACCCTACTTCCTGGAAATTAGGAACCTCAATGATAATGGAAGAAACCCCAAGTAAATTGGATGTAACCCAAAACAAATTGAAAGAAGAAAGGAGGAGAACAACTTACTTAACATATCTTGTAGAAATCTCCCCCAAAAATACCAGTATCTGATTTTAAAAATACTCAAACCTTAAAGGGAGGTTCTAAAAAGGTTAGGTAGATCATTTAGGAATTTTAATGGGGGAAAAAGATTAAGAATCGAAGGAGTTATGAGGGAAACAAATTACCTTTATAAATCTAACCGAAATTTGAGTTCTTCAGATATTTCGACCATAAACGAGATGAAAATGAGCTGCAAAGAGTGTGAGAGGATATTGGACGCGCGTCTGGGTTAAAGGGGCGTGTTTGGAGCTTCGAATCACTGAAAAACACTTAAAAATGAATAAGTTATTAACTAATAAAATTTTATTTTTAAAACTGGAATTGGGCTTTCGGGCAGGCCCAATCCCTTAAATAAAAACCCATATACACCTTGGTTATGGATTTACAAAGGCTCAAAATTTTAATTATGGTGTTAATATATCAGGGGAGGACATTTAGGAGTTGGAATGAGTAAAAAATATTAAAAAATGAATAATTTATAAAAGAAAAAATATTTATTTTTAAATCTAGAATTGGGCTCACGGTTTGGCCCAATTCATGAAAACTCACCTATTCTCCATAAAAACTTTGGAAACCCACCAAAACAAAGCATTAATGGAAATTAGAATAAAAATACATTTAAAATAATCTATGTATGTGACACATTCTATGGTGAATTATTTCTATAGACATTAAGGGTTGATTGAGATAGAGAGTTCATGAACTTTCAGTAGGGTATTATGTCTATGATGGAGTATTCAGACCATTTTTTGCGATTAAATGATTCTCACTGACTCTAGATGTGGATGAACTCATGACTATGAGGTAATTTGAGGATGGGCTTGTATATTCCATCCGATAATAGGTTAATGATTTTTAGTTGACTAATATTTCAAATATCATCAACGAGGCACATATTAATAAATGTAATTTTAGGGAAGCTTAAGTTGTGATCCATGGTAGTTCATCACCCATACCCAACATCGATTCTTTAAGAGGAAAGAAGCATTGATTTGAGGTTTCTTGTGGGGGTAGTGTTTTTCATACATATCGCATTGAATGTTTTGTTATATTTCACCAGTGTGGGATGTCGAGACACACAAATCCCCAATGTATGTGAGATCTAGTTGAGTGTAGTGCCTATAGTAGGATATTCTATATTAATCACTTCTTAAGGAACTTCCAACCAATTCCTAGTGAAAGTGGATCAATACCGACCCCATGTTATGGAGAGAGGCCAATATTAGCTCACCAGGTAGGAATCTAGAGTACCACTAGCTGCTCAGGAAAAGGTGGTGGTCAAGATAGGGTAAATCAAACTCAAGATTCACAGCACTAGTAGAGAAGGCCTGATCAGGGTATTTATGGGTCAGTTAAATATTGTGTCACCTATACTAGAGGAAAAGAACACCTGGCCTTATCCAATTTGATGTAAATTTCTAATATCCTCTACATTAGTGTCATCCTTTTTGAAACAAGTGAATCATACTATTTTATATATATTAAAACTTTTGAGGGTCTAGACCTCTATCTAGAGTAATTATGTGGCATGATAACACTTGAATCCCTATTGGTTATCTAATAAGAGAGTGTTCACTGATGTTAAGAATGTTCCCATGAGATAGGAGGTTATGAATTCACATGAAAGATATTTGTCTTCAACATGGAAAAATTAGATATGATTATTTGGATGGACTGGTTGGTTCCCTATCAATACCATGATGATTTTTATTCTCATAAGTTGTCATTTACATCACCAGAGGGTGGTTTATATATCTATAGTGGAGAATTACATGTTCATCATAATCAAGATAAACATGATCATCAGAGGTTGGGAATAGTGACATATCAAATTGATAGTCTTTTCAAGGATGATCAGGGAATTCGATATACTGATTTCCCTCCCATGGGGGATAATTTATTGGATGTATTCCCTGATGATTTTTTGGTATACCTCTAGTGAGATAGGTTGAATTGACTATTTATTTAGTAAATGGAGCTACACTAGTGTCCATTCCTCCTTACATAATGACACATATAGAGATTTTGGATCTCCAAAAGTAGTTTTAATACCTATAAACTAAGTGTTTTATCCAACCTATAACCTCACCATAGGATTTACCAGTCCTTTTTTCCAATAAGGTGGATGGTACCCTTAGTTTGTGAATAGATTTTTGACATCTAAACTATCTCATTGTTAAGAATCGGTAACCATTATTGTGATTAAAATACATATTTGATCATATCCAAGGATTGTGGGTGTTTTCAAAGACTTATTTGTGGTTAGGATACCATCATTTTCATATCATGCCTTTATACATACATTATACAACATTTTGATGTATGTATGGTCATTATGAGTACCTGGTAATGTTGTTCAATCTCAAAAACATGCCAGATATTTTCATGGCCCGGATGAATCAGGTTTTCCAACTATATCTGTATTCATTTGTGGTAGTCTTTGTGGATGACATATTGGTTTATTATCACACTCAACATGACCATTACCATCATCTTGATATCATGATGAATACACTAAAAGAGAACTAACTTTATGAAAATAACACTAAATGGAACTTTTGGATCAATAAAGTCCACTTCTTTAGTCACATCATCACAGATTCAAGAGTATTAGTAGACCCATAGAAGGGGAGATATGTAGTTTTATAGGAGTATTCCATGAACTCCTTTGATAGAAAAGGTTTCTTAGGGATGACCAGGTATACAGATGCTTCATCAATGATTTTTTACATCTAAAAGAACATCTTATGGGATTGATTGAGAAGGGCGTGAACTTTTTATGGTCAAAATCTTGAGAAATAGACTTTAAGGAATTAAATGGAATATGGAATTTAGAAAAGATACTTATTCTATATCATTTATCTGATATCCATATAGTTTATTATGATGAATTAGGTATTAGTTTGGGATTGGTTCTGATACAGGATGCGTAATTTGTAGTGTATGAGTCTCATCAATTGGGAGATCATGAGAAGAATTATCTCATGCATGAACTTCCGTTCATATCTTTGGTGACTAATTTACACTGTTAGAGGTATTATTTTACTAGAGAACATTTTTTGGTGTATATAAGTTACAAAATCCTCAAGTTTATATTTATACATGGTGATGTGAATCTTAGGAAACACAGATGGTTTGAATACCTACAATCATTTGATTTTGAGCTTGCCTATATTCTTGAATATGGAAATGAAATGATCTAATATATAAGGATCATACATAGGTGGTTTAGGAGGTTATTTGTTAGTGTATGATTATGGTATTGATTTCAGAGAAGCATGTTGACGTTTATGAGAATTACGAGCTGACATTCATCTTAATTTTAGTAGTGACCTCCACCATTCTAGAAGGGGTAAAGATATAGGAACATTAAGATCCCGAGGGCCAAGTACTGAGGGGGAGTATTTGAGATGATGATTAATTTCCTAGTTGAACCATGTATGAGGATGAGGCCTTACACATACATGGGTGTATATAAGTACCAAATAACATCTAATAGGAGTTGATGCAATAATCTCATGCCTTAGTGTGGAAGGTGCATCATGGAATCACCATGATGTATCGAGACATACATCACTAGTATTGGTGGCCTGGTATGAAATGGGACATAGACGGATTTGTTACTCAGTGTTCTTTCTTTCAATAGGAGAAGGAGAAACATCTACAACCAGAAGGAATTTTATAGTTTTTTCCATTATAGAGTAGAAATAAGATAATATAATCATGAACATCATGATAGGTTTTCCCAAATCACTTTAAGAAAAAGACATAGTTTAGGTCTTCATTGATCAGTTGATGAAGGTTTCCCATTTCCTTCTTATTTGTGATAGGTTATCAGTAAACAATCTTGGGAGGCTATACATTAGAGAGACCATATTCCTTTATAGTGTTTTTTCTTCTATCACATATGATAGGGATGATCATTTTACACCACAGTTCCAGTAAGGGTTGTAAAATGCCTTGGGTAAACAGGTGCTTCTGAGCATATCGTATCAGCCTTAGACTGACATACAGATCGAGTGCATGATTTAGGTGTTAAAGGAAATGCTCCAAACAAGTGTCCTTGTTTTGGGTTTTTTGGTATAAACATATAAACCTTGTGGAGTTCTCTTATAATAATATATTTCAGGATACCATCCAGAAGGTTCCTTTTAAATCCTTGTTTGGTAGGCCCTATTGTTCACCTCTATGCTGGTTATAGGTAGTGGAGGAAAAACTTCTTGGACCATGTCTAATTCTGGAGACTTTAGAGTAGGTTCAGCTAATCAGGAATCACATGATGACCCCTCAGTCTAAGAAGTAGGCATATTCCAACCACCATCTATAACCTCTGGAGTTGGAGGTTTATGATTATGTTTTATTGCATTCATTTCCCAAGATGGTCCAATGATGGATCTAGATGAAAAGTAAGATAGATCCTAGATTTGTTGGACCTTTTTTTATATTAGAGAGAATTGGACCAATGGCTTAGTTGATAACACCTCCTCATAGGTACCGGTCAATTCACATGATTTTTAATGTGTCTCAGCTTCTCTAGTATTATCCAGACCAATCATATATATTATCATCTAAGTTAGTTTAATTAGATATTGATGCTTCTTTTGAGGAGCACCTAATGCATATTCTAGATTGAAGTGTGAAGACTCTCTGAGGTAGGTTAGTTCCCCTAGTATAGGTACTATGGAAGCCCAAAAATTTATATGAATATAACTAGGAGAATGTGGATGATGTACATACCAAGTGGAAATATCCTTTCTCATATGATCCCTTACTAACCTCAAAAGGAAAACTTAGAGATGAATAGTTTTATGGAGGGTAGGTTATAACATCCTGATTTTTTATAAAGGTACAAATAATGTGTTTTCAAGTTTAAATACATTGTCTTATCTTGGTAAAAATTCCCTATGGACTCAAGAAGGTCTCATAAGATTCTGGGGCTTATTCAAAGCCCAGAGATTTGAGTTATAGAAGAAAGATTCTAGCTGTATAGTTTTACCAAACTATGGAATGGAGACCACATGGTTTCGACAAACAATGTGGTGTGCTACAGGGATCTATAGAGTTGATATCAGGGAAGAAGCATGGTTAGACAAACTTTTTTCCCCAACCACAAGCATTCACTATCCATTGGATAGTTTCAAGCACATGGTTAGTTCTCGATTTAGCCAACCTTGCAGCCAGACTGTGCACCCTTTAATCCTTTGGAAGATTATGATTTTTCCTCTGAACAATTTTTTGTTTTAATATGCCCTTTCTCATCCCTTGGATTACAAAGTAGTCTCCCCTTCATTGGGATGTCACTCTTTTCCCATGGTTAGGATTTGAAACCATTTCTTTATCTATACTCTATTTCTATATCTTTTAGTTGCATTAGATATCTAATGGTATGATCTATAATCCTTTTAATCCCATTTTTGGTTTCTATTTCTATCTTATATGCTATTTTTATGTGAGATTATATGCTCTATTTTAGGGAATTATTATGTTCATCCTTTTTCCCATTCTACTTTAATCATGGTTCCAATACCAGATTTGGAGTCATCCAAGGGGATAAGGTAGGTTGTCAAGTAATTTTACCTTAAAGTTTTAATGTTTTTATAGAATATTACATTGTTCCTGATACCGGATCTTTCTGATAATTTCTTTAATATATGTTTTACCCTTATAATTAATTTCACCATGTTATGATAATATTGTAGAACCATATTAAGGAATTAAAGGATGTCTACCTCATTGGTTTTCAACCCTTTGGGTGTGTTGAATTAAATTACATCCTTGATATAAAGGTAAAATTGACAAAACCACCCCTAATTGGTTCATCGTGAAATATTTTATGGTGTTCCAGGATTACTAAATTAAATGGCCTGAATTAATTAAAGGAAAATGAGTGGAAAGTCCATGTCACATGTTATAAATTGATAAAGAATTTATATAACTTAAAATACCATGGTTAGATGGGAATAAATTAATGTAAATGACTTAAATGGAAATTAAATAGGATAATTATGATTAGACCATGGATATTGGTCATTGTAAACTTGGTAAGTGACTTGTTAATAATGATGTTTCATGCTCCATTATATTGAGTGTTGGGAATCACGTCTCACACTATTTACTTGGATGATTGTCATGGCATTCCATATCCCCTGCATCAGGTGTTGGGAATGAAAAATAACCCAAATATATCAATTGATAAGCACGAAATCATGAATTCTCATGAGATTTGGGGACAATACTCTTGCTAGATTTGGGGACTCTTGATTTATTCCCTGGGTCCAACTAACACCTATTATCTTTGTATATACCTTTATATCTCCCCACATATATTATATATATATATACAAATTATATATATATATACAAATTATATATATGATTACTTATAAATTTTTTCAAAAGGTGTACTGAGATCAAATTTATTCTGGCCCATTCCCAAGTAGGTAATGTCAGACATGTTTCCCTTAGGGACATTAGTTAACTAGTTTATCACTTCTAGCATTGTTTACTGTTTCTTATAGATACACAATGTTATGTTATACACAATTATTGGATTATTCTAGACAATGTTGGTTGTGGCCTACTGAGTTTATCTCACACCCTATCCAGGACATCGTTGGCACTCATGAATACTTTATGGTTGCAGGTGTTAACAATGGAAATCACCTGGTCATGGATGCTTAATTTTATTTTCTTATAGCATGGGACCGGGGGAGCATAGGATAGAGCATATGATCGTGATGATATTGGAGATGAATTTTGGTCTTTTTACTATTTTTATAGAATATTGTATATTATTGTTCTCTGTATTCCTATATCACCCATTTTTACATTATCACAACATGATATCATTTGGTATATGACTCAAACTATGGATCTATAATCATTACTTCTTGGATGTTTCATATTCCGATGCACTGTTATTTATCATTTACGATTCCTCGATTTATGATTCCTATTATTTAAACTACGCCATGATGATATATGGGTATAGTCTCCCCACTGTACCATCTTATACTATCACTTTTAGCAGGAAGCCTCTAGCATCAGTGGAGGCATTCTTGAGGCCATGTGACCCACCATATTGGGGTTTCATTTTAGAGGCTCCCATATGGGAAAGATACATTCACCATTCATAATGAAAACATAATAACAGTAATCCAATTATTGTAATTGATAAATAGAAAAATAAATCAACATAATTCACTCTTAGTTCATTTTTTAATAATCTTATGTTTATTATTTAGGATGAGTAAAAGAGATGAAAAAAGTAAGACTTAACTAAAGGGGATTCTCAAAACCAAAACATTTATTTTGGGTTATCTCATATTTCAAATATATTTCTGTATGAATGATCCTCTAATATCTAAAATATGTACTTTCAATAACCTTTACATTTTCTATTGGGGATATACATGTTCCTACCTTGTCGAAAATTATTTTTAACCCAATTATAATTATTTTTCAAAACCACAATATTTTCTAGAAAACACATCTTCAACTCCTATTAAGTTGTTTCTTATTTAAAAAAATAGTATTTTATTCCAAAGTATGATATCCATTTTTTAATTTGGGAATCCCAAAGGTTATTCCATGATGTATTATATAAGATATCATTTTTGAAACCCATTACTTTCCATGGGTTATTTCATGAATATGATTGTAATCCTTTGATGTGGAATACATGATTGCGATCATTTTATGATGTAATATGTGGGACCAGAATTATATAGCCCTATAATATACTAAGTAATGTTATGTGTCTCATGATATTATGTGAACTACACATGAACATGATGTTATATTTGTTCACAGTGATGACGTTATGATTTATGCACATATTTTATGTGAGAACATGATGATATATTTGTTCACAACTAGGTGAAATATTTGACCACTATAAAATGATATATCATTTTTATGGATATTCAATATTAAATTCATTTTTTAAAGGTATCCCTCCTAATTTTATGGTGTTATTTTTCGTTTTATATTATGATGATAATTATTCTTACCCATGTTCTATTGATTCATGTCCTTTATTCCTCCCCTTATTGGGATTTTACCTCACCCCTTTCATTGATGTATATCCACCAGAGAGTAAATTTACTAAAGATAATGAAATCATTAATATTGTTAAAGAAGTGGGATTAGAAATAAATGTTTCTTTTTTATAATTTACTAGTGTTTTATGAGCCAAATTCCCCCAATACACTAATCTTTTGGTTCATGTATTGTATCAATATTATGGTTTCTATATTAAAAATTTTGTAATAGTCATGTAAGAAAAAGTTGGGTCACTATAGTTGATATTAGATAATTTTTTAGTTAACATAAACCATGTGAAACATCTACCTTCACCCAAGAATGATCAACTAGATATTGAGTCCTCTATACGGCAATGACAATCGATGTTTAGTATATCTTTCAATCTAGTAGTTACTGAATAGTGGAGTAACTGAATAGAGAAGATACATTTGGATCTCCATTTTTCTATTAAGGGGAAGGTGAATTTGGATGTTTATTAATTATATGTGGAGTCCAATAAATGGTGGGAGTTAATAAATAATATGAAGACGAAGGATTAAATGGAAGAAACGAAATGTAAAGTCTTTATGAAGCAATTCCTTAACAAGTATTTCCCATGAAATCTTTGAATAAATATGGATAAATATTTCATAGAGGTGATGAAAAAGGGATGTGAATCTGTCATAGATTACGAGGAAAACATCACAAGGATTTCAAGATTTTCCTAAGGATTTTTATCAACAATGATAGATAAATAGATAGATTATTTAGTGGTTTAAATACACATCTTCAAAAGGCTATAGCTATATGAGACATTGTGAATCAAAAATAAGTAGTTAGATGTTCCCTTAAAGTAGAGATCATTTTTGTTGAATGGAACCATGGTTATGGAGAATATAATAGAATAATGGAGTTTCAAGATGGTGGGTTAAATGAAAAATTATGAAAGAGGATCTAACACACACATGTCAAAAATGCGGGACAAAGAATCTTCGAAATTTTCCCAAAGGGATGGGGAAATTCTCTATGTGCGGGAGAGAAGGCCACTAACTTCATGAATACTGAAGAGAACTGAAGATTCCAACCAATATTATGGTGTAATGGAAGGAACCTCCAAACTCACCACCCATGGTTCAATTCTTAAATTGTCGGGATCAAGGGATCTATGAAAGCTGGTTCACTAAACCATGAGTCCTTGAGGGTAATTAGCATCAGTAACCACCAAATCCAAATGGGAAAGGGAAAGATTATACCTTCACTACTACTGAAGTGGAGAGTGAAAAATTAAGTTGTATAAGGTACACTTACTATTCAATCAATAATGGATTTTTTTTATTTGAATCTGGTTATAAGAACTCCTTTATTTCCTATATGCTTACTAGAACTATTGAATCAATGTCCAGAATCATTTATTTATAGTTGTCTATGAAAATAACTAGTGGCGATATCATTGAATTCTAAGTGTTCTACTCTTCTCCCGTTAGCATAGGTGGGAAGATTCATCCAGTGAATCTCACAATCCTTCCCTTAGGGGAATTTGACACTATATTAGGCATGGATTGGATCTCGTTATAGAGAGAACACATAAAAAACCAGGAAAAGGAAATATCTTTTAATATTTCTAACTATCCCACACTCTTATACAAATGAAAATAAGATCATGAACTATCGTTGGAAAATCCCTCAATGGTGTGGGTGATAATATCCTATAGAGAATCAAACCTTTCCCAAATGGTCGATTCAATGTAAAGAATCAACCTTGAGGAAATTCTCATTGTGATGGAATACATTGATGTATTTTCCAAATTGTTATACATAATTCTACTAGATCATGTGCTAGAGATATCAATAGATCTCATATATTGAGTCACTATAATCCCAATATTCCCTTATAGGATAGTCCCTATCAAAATAGAGATGTTAAAGAATTAGTTTAAGGATAATTTAGAAAAATATTCTTATTCCCTAGTGCGTCACCTTGGGGTGATATATTTCTCTTTATAAATAAGAAATATGGACCAATGAGGGTATGTATCAAATATTAGGAACCTAATGTGATCACCATAAAGAAAAAGTATTCCCATCCTAGGATTTATTACTATTCAAACAACTATGAGGAGCTCAATAATTCTGAAAGGTAGATCTTAGTTCATGATTTCATTATCTAAATGTGAAAAAGAAATATATTCATAATAAAACCTTCCATTCAAGGTATGATCACTATGAGTTCATAGTGCCTCCCTTTAGACTTAATAATCCCCCTATAATAATCATGTAATTTTTGAATAGATTGTTTAGGGACTACCTAGATTAATTTTTGATATTATTTACCTTTGATATTGTTATTTACTTCAAGGGAAAGGAATAACATAAAGTGAATATAAGGATTCTGATATTATAATTATGAAAGAAAAAATGTATGATATATTCAGAAAGTATGAATTTTGGATGAATCAATTAACATTCTTGGGACACATGATCATAAGTGAGGGAATTTCTATGGACCCTTCAAAGAAAAATTCAATTAAGGAATAGTCTAGACCCACTAGTGTCATGAAAAATTATATTTTTCATGGATTATCTAGGTAATATTTATTTTTTTTTCTGAAATTTATTATAATTTTCTAAACTTATAACAAAGTTAACATGGAAAGGGGTATAATTTTTCTAGACAGAAGAATAAGAATAATTATTTAAGGAGATAAAAAGATGTTAATAACTATGCTTGTACTCCCACTACCATCAATAAGATAAGGATTTTTAATATATAGTAATGATTTGAATAAAGGATTGGGTTGTATACCATGAAAAATAGAAAATTGATAGACTATGCCTCATGAAAACTGAAGATATATGAGAAAAACTATTTGATGCATGATATGGAGTTTATAAATATGATATATTCCTTGAAAATTTTGCAAAACTTCTTCAATGTTGGGAAGTGTGACATATATATAGACCATAAGAGTCTAAAGAATAAATTAACATATAATTAGATCAAAATGCATCTAATAAGATTCTTATAACTAGTCAAGGACCACAATTTCTTTATTCACTATTATCTAGGAAAGGAGAACAAGGTAGCTGATGATCTTAAAAGAAAAGAACCTATTAATCTATCCATGATGCAGATTAAGAAAGACCATATCTTCAAAGACATGAAAAGGATGGATAAGGGAATGATAAAAATAGGGAATAAATCCAACCTTTCAAAAATTATTTCTTTACCATATATCCAAGAAAAAATCAAAGAGGAAAAAATGGATGATTTGAAGATTCAAAATAGGGTAAAATTAGTAAAATAAGTGAATATTCATGTGTTCCACATCAATGAAGATAATTCCATTATATTTGGAAGTAAAAAATTTTATGCCTTCATCACCAGATATAAAGTAGGATCCATTGTATGATGTTCATATCTCATCTTTATCCATATATCATGGAAGTAAAAATATATAATGGGAACTTTCGTAACACTTTTTGTGTGACAAAATGAAAAATGATGTCTATAATTATTCAGCAAAGATCTTGGTATGTAAGAAAGTTACATAAGAGTGATGAAAGTTTAATAAGATGATTCAAACATTACCCATACCCACTTGGAAATGGGACAAAATCACTATGGACATGGTCATTGGTCTTCCAAATATATCTAAAGGAAATAATTTTATATGGGCTATGGGGGATAAACTCACCAATAATTCTCAATTTATTGATATTTGGTTATATTTATCACTTGGAAAACTTGACAAGATATATGTAAAGGAAGTGGTGATGATGCCTGGGGTACCAATTTCAATCATCTCTAATTGTGATCCAAGTTTGACTCATAAATTTTAGAGAAGTCCTAAAAATGATTTGAATACTGAATTAAATTTTTGCATGACCTATCACCCCTAAACTAATTTCTAATCTTAAAGGACAATTCAGACACTTGAGGACATGATGATAACCTTATCAATGGAATTTAAAGTGGGGTTGAATTAACATCTTCCATTATTTATGTTTTTATTCAGTAATAGATTCCACTTGTGTATTCAAATGGATCCACATGAACCTCTATATTGGAAATGATGTAGAACTAAAAAATATTGGGATAAAGTTTCAAAACTCAAGGTACTTGGACATAATCTTGTGAAAGAGATGATAGAGAATGTTTAAGGCATCCAAAAACATATAAAATCCACTCAAATTTGGAAGAATATCTACATGGACAACCATCAAGGGGAATTAAAGTTTGATGTTGGAGAGAACATTTTCCGTTGAATATCACCATAGAAGAGAGTCACAATGTTTGGAAAGAAAGGGAATCTTAGACCTTGGTAAAATTTCATCATTGAGATCCTTTATCACATAGGATCAATGGCCTATTGGTCTGCACTTCCACCAAATATGGATCAATTTCATGATATGTTCCACATATCAATTCTGAGGACGTACATACCTAATCCCTCAAATGTGATAAATCTAAAGGTGGAATAACTGGGGAATGAACACTCATATGAGGAGTAGTTGGTTTAAATATTAGATCTTAGACACAAGGTTCTATAAAACTATATAACTTAGCTTGTCAAATTGTTGCGGAGAAACAATAAGTATGAATAAACGACATGGGAACCAATAGAAACAATGAAAATGATGTACACTTATCTATTATATACCATTAATATGGGTTGAAATTTGGGGGATGAAATTTCTAAAGGTGGGAAGAATGTAACAACCTAGAGTCTATAAATGATATTTGTTTCTTTAAATGAATGTGTATTATATAGTATTATACAATACCAAAACATAGTGAAATAAACAATACTCTATTTCATTATTAAAAATAATTTCCTTAGTCCACAACTAAACCCATTAGAATTACAAATATTACAAGGGGAAAAAATAGAAAATTTAAAAACTATAAGGGGAAAATATTGATTGACCAAATTTTCTATAATCATCCCACCCATGAACAACATTATAAAAAAGAAGCAAAATATTAGTAAACCAGTCAAAATTTTAGAAAATGAACATAAAAAACCATGAGATAAATTATAGTTAGTTTTAAATGAATGAATTAAATGGTATTTATTTAAGGTAATTTTACCATTGTCAAAGTAATGTGACCATTAGAATAGTAATGTGACTGGTGTGAATATTAACCAAACTATTGGGAATTTTAATTTGACAATTAGAATAGTAATTTGAACTAAAAAAAATAATGTGTAATTTAAATAATATTTATAATTAATAATTAAGTAAAATATAAGTATTATAATTTCATAAATTAAATATTAAGATTAAAAAAATCAATGAAAATAAAATCACATTTTTTAATAAACTATATTTTAATGTATTTCCTAAAAATAATATTTATTAAATTAATAATAAATATTAACTACGATTGAATTTTATTTTGATAAAATTAATTTAATTTGTTAAATCATAACATGAAAAGTTTCGAAGGGTTATTTTTTTGGAAATTTTCTGAAATACTTCAATTTTGATGTGAATAGTAAAAAAATAGACTATTTCCATCACTGATGTATCTTGTATTACTTCATTCATGATGTAATAATGAACTAATAATTTCTATAACTAAATTATAAACAAAAAATATATTTAATTTTATAAATTAATAATTAAAATATAGTAAAAATTATTTCCAAACCTAAAAATTACATTCCAAACTCTAAAATCAAAAGTATTCCTTAAAAAACAATTTTATAATTTTTCCACATTCCTATTTAATAAACGAGTTAATTAGAATTATAAATGTATTTAAATACATAAAACCATTTTACTATACTCATACATAATTAATTATGGAAATAATATCAATATAAAAATGTTTAACTTTGATTTAGTTTTTTATTTAATTTTTTATTCTAAAAACACACCTCTCCTCATGTATAAATAACCCCTCACCCTCCCCTTCAAAAAACACTCATCCCATAATTAATAATTATGAATATATAACCAAATAATCTCTATTAATCCATTAAAAAACTTAGTTATATACTAGAGTAATCCAAATCCATTCATCAAGGAATTCTAGTGTCGTATAAGAGAAGAAACACCAAGAGAAGAGTATGTTTTTACCAACTCTTCTCCCATTTTCCTCCTCTCTTTTTTTACAAATAAATTTCCAGGACAAATATTCAAAAATTAATTATAAAGTATGTTAAAATTATATTAATTATTTTAACATACCATAAATATTATATTTTTTATGTATTTTTAGTTAATACTTATCTTTATCTTCCTCTGGATAATGTTCCTGATAGTGATTGGTTAACCTAAAATTAGGACTTTTCCTATTATTTACTTATGAAAAACCTTATGGATGGTTATAAAAAATTATTTATAATATATAAATGCATAAATATATTTATTTTTATCTAATTTAATTAATTCTAATTATGTATAACTTAACATGAACAAAAATATCAGAATCTAGGAAAATTGGAAATATTTAAGGAAAACATGATATAAAAATTCATAACCTTAGACAAAAAAATTAATAAATATAATATTTTTTTAAAAGATTACCTAGATGAATAAAGATGAAAAATTATCCTCCTTATCAATTTTTGGGGATGGGGGTAGTCTGTTCTCATCTTCTCCAGATGCACGACCGTGCTCATTTTTTCAATTTTTTATCCCCAAGTAACTTTTGAAATTCCCAGACATTTAGTTTATCCAAAAGGTCATAGATCTATTTTATGGATAATATCATCATTAGATATAAACAATAGAATTTATATAAGCTTAATGTTATCTATATATAACACTGTAGGCTCACTACCTACATTAATTAGACATTAGTGGATGCTTTTGATAGGTTTGTCTTCAAAACACGGGGATTTGAAAAATAGGAGATTATTGGTATTCTCGATTAAATTCGTATGATGATTTGGTTTGAATATATAGATGATTTAATTATTTAATTGTCCAAATATATGTAAAAATTAAATGGGTGTGTCTTCTACATTTTTCCATGGTCATATGTTTTTCTCATTAATCGTGATGATCTAACCACATTGATTTGGGTAAGCTTCCATGAACTCCCAATAACTTTCCAAAATCACTATATTATAAATACGTTGAGAAGGTAGGTTTATATGAATGTTCTAATGATATAATGAGTACTATTTTCCATCTAATTTATCCATATATATGTGTGTATGTGGATGTCTCAATTCCTCTAGTGGAATGGGTTTGGATTGCAGACATAAATGATTTTTTTTTGTAAACAATAATTGGTCTTCGAGTCCCAGTCTGACTATTTATCATCGCAAAGACATCCAAGCCAATAGGTTTCCATGGAGATATAAATATAGTGACTTAATTGATATTAAAATTTTAATTAGGGATAAATACTTGCGCTGTTCTTATAGTCGAGTTGGCTAGAAATAGTGAAATTCATGATAATCCCATTTCAATTTCGGATCTAAATAATCTATTCCTCTTCGATCATTTGACGAGTGATTTGGCCTATCACAATAAGGTAGTATAGAAAACTCCTAAAATTGTGGGGGGTTCCTATAGTTTATTCTTTGGATCCAAATATTAATGTATTTAAACCTTTATCATATACATAGGCAGTGCAACCTTAATGTGAACTTGACCATGAGGTGGTGCTTCAAGAGGCAGGTGAGGGAGGTCTATCCAGGTTCACAAAATAAGAAATATTAATCCAGGAAACACTATATTAATAGGGGGCTAGGAAATTCAAATAATAGTTTAATATTGAGACAAACCACAAAAATTATAGGGTGATAGGTGAAGGAAATGAGCAGGTCATGCCCTAGAATATCTCCCTTGACTATTAACCTTTAAAATCATTTTGGAAATTTATGGATTTCATTACTAGTTTATGAACATGGGGATTTGGAACCATATTAGTTGGAAATGAAGATGTTACTACTAGAGGATAACCCCACTATCTTCTAACTCATATATGAGGTTAAATATGATGATGAAATCTCTATTCAATTATCAATTAATAGTGTTGAGGGAACATGAGGTAGAGAACTCCAAAGTACAAAGAAGAAGAAGGGATGGAAGGGGAACTGAGATGTGTGGGGATATATTATGTTCAAGGGAATGAAAGATAGATGTCAAAAGGATTATTCTTTTCTACCTAATCTAATGGAAACCTGTTCATAAAGAAGGACCAAGGTGATGGAATTTGAACCAATGATTTAAGACTTGAAACATAATAAGGTTTTAGATTTACAAATTTGAATGTATAAGGTCATGTGTTGATATTATATGGAACAAGGGAAAGGTGGTGCATTAGAAAAGGTTCTAGGGGAAAATGAAAAATTATATGAGATAATTCTCTATTATAAGGAAGAAATGTAGAAAGAGGCTTTCCAAACCAATGCTCCAAACAAGGATGTGAACATAATATTAGAAATAGGGGTTCAAATTGATGTTAATCATGATAAAATGTTATAGATCAGAAAACAAGATCAAATATTGGAACATAGATTCAATGAATGTAAGATAAATGAGGAGGAATACATTCAATCATGGGACAAGATGACCAATCATTTTGTATAATTAATTAAGGATGATCTGAGTATAAAGATAAAAGAATTTAAATGGGGGATTTATAGGGTAAGGGATTATAATAATTTTATCATTTTATTTAATGTTTTGTGATTTGTTACTATATTTAATTATACTTTGTATTGAATTGGTGTAGTTTCCCATTTTTTCCTCAAAAGTTGTTTTTAATAAAAATTTAATTTTCATGTAATAAAATTAACATAATTGATAAACATTGAAATGAATTAATAGAACTCACTTCTATTTGAGTGTTTTAATAAACATAATTTTTTTATTCAGGAGTCGTAAAATAGGTGAAATAAAGAAGGATTTAAGCTATGGGGATTCACAAACCAAAACTATTTATTTCGGGTTATCCCTTATTCCACATTGATTTCAGTTTAAATATTCCTATAATATAAAAAATATTTCCTTTCAATATACTTTACCTTTTAATTTAGAGATATGAATGTATATACCTTTTAAATAATGTTTTTTGTTCCAATTACCATGATTTTTCAGAAGGACTTTATTTTTTGCAAGACAGATATTTGAATCCTCTTGAGTTGTTTCTTATTTAAAGAAAAAAAAACAATTTATGCCAAACTATTATCTCCCCTTTTCATTTGTTAATCCAAAAGGTTATTCCATTATGTATTATATGATAAATCATTTATGAAACCCATTCCCTTCCATGGGTAATTTCACAACTATAATTTTTATCCTTCTAAGCATCATGCATTATTATGAGCATTTTATGATTTGAAAACTGGGACCAAAATTATACATCCCTCCAATTCATTGGGTAATGTGATGCATATCATAAGATTATGTGCACTATTCAAGAACATAATTCTATATTTTTCACAATGTTGATTTTATGATTTATAAACATATGTTATGCATGAACATGATGCCATCTTTGTTCATAACTATGTGCGGTATTTGAACACCATGAGATGATGTTTAATTTTTATTAAAATTACACATTACATGGGTTTATCAAATTCCTCCCTCATCATTTTGATGATGTTCACATGTTTATTATTTTATGATGGTGATTATTTTAACACATGTTCTATTGATCTATGTCCCTTATTACACCCCTTATTGGTATTTTAACACATACCTTTAATTGATGTATATCCTTAGGTGATTATAATTACTTAGGAGAATGTTTTATTTTTGAAGGATAAAAGATGCAGATTTGAAGAAATTTTTATGTTTTATTATGTAGAAGTGTTTTATGAGCCTAATTTTTAAAAACCCCAAGCATTTGGATCTAGGATTATATCTCTATTCTATTGTTTATCTTAATAATTATTTGACAATCATGTAGGAAAAAGTTGGCTTTCTATTGTGTCGGTTTAATTTAATTTATTTTTTTTTATTTTTTTTTCAATTAAATAGTAATATGTTTAATATGATGGCCTTTGAGTCATCCAACCCTATTTTATTTTATAGGGCCTATATGTACATGATTGTTTTATGTAATTCCCCTTGAAAATCCATTAGTTCCCCTTATCCATGATTGGGTTATAAAACATATGTCATAAAATGTGTCTTTGAAGTCTTATAGAGTTTATTTAATATGGATCCATGGAAGAGGTTGTTCAAGATGGAACCAAGATGAATCCAACAAAGAAGGTACAAAGGTGTACAGGTGGGATGCTGAAACTCATGCCAATATAGGTACAAGATATTTATCCATAGGGTCATAGGTTGATTTATTTCCTGCTCAATAAATCAAACATTTGATTAATCACATGATCATTTAATTTGTATATTAATTTTATTTCTATCTTATACATGATTTATTTTATTTATTCAAGACCTTGATCACATAAATAAATAAAAAATATTCAAAGTGGTAGTAAAAAATAAATTTGTTTTGCATAATTTTTTTTATCGAAATATTGTTAATCCCTAATTAAAATCCACTTCATATATTCATTGCCATGATAAAAAAACAAAAAAACAAAATTTATAAATAATAAATTAAATCCACCAACTTAATATTATTTTAAACTATGAATTTCATTAATTGATTAAGAATGAAAACCATGTAACTATGTGTTTGAAAACCCATATAGAGACACTTACTTTTACTTTGGATTTTAATGAAAGTTTTTGGTCGACATAAAAAATTTACCTCAAGAGAATTATCCCACATATAGAATTGATTTAACATGGGAGAAAGGTTTAGAAAATCTAAAAAAGGGTTTCCGGGTTGGGGATTCTACACAATGGATGGATCAGTTTCGAGACTACATTTTTAAAATAACTTCCTAGATAAATAACTTCAAGTAATTTACAAAACCCATTCTTGGTTTATGATAATGGAAATATGAATCCTTACCACTATAATTTTTTAGAAACTAGAAATTATAATTCCTATTTTGGGGGCTATTGGGACTTGATAAAATAGTGTGACTTAATGAAATTAAATTTATTTTTTCCCCACATTAATTATAATCAAGTGAAGAACTAATAATATTATATTTTGAAATTTTAGAATATTGAAAATTTTAGCAACCACATTATTTTTATGATCAGTTTTTGAGAAAAAACATGTCCTTAAAGGAAGTAACATCCAGGAGTGGTTTAGACACCTATGGGTAGTGTTTCCCAATGAGTAGACATATTATATACTAGAATTCTCAATGCCCGACCCTCCTACTTTATGGGAAAGTGTTGTGATGTTCACTCTCTATGATAGATCCTAGGTGTTGAGGTGGAAATTCAGTGTTTAATGATTTCATCCATTTCTAGTAAACTCATAAAGTCACATGAATACATGGATTCCTATAAAATGCTCTACTACCTCCAAGGTCCATATTATGAGAGATTTATATAGGAATGGTTTTTGATATCCAATGCACTATTTTAGAGTGAAATTAGAGTAGGTTCACTAACTAAGCCTCATATAGTCTAAATACTTGGTTATATTGAGAACCTATAGGTTCTAGCGTCTATGTTGTCTAATGAACTACTCACCATTTTCAATATTTCACCACTACCTCAGAACTTATCCTATCTTTTTTTCAATTTCATTATGACCAACATAGAAAATTATCTGCTGGATATTATCGTTCTACATAACCATGTTGACAAGGATATAAAGTTAAAAATACTTCGATCCTTATTGTGAATAAAAAAAAGTCCGAGTGAGGAGATATAAGTAAAAATATTATTCAGAACACACTTGAAAGAGGAGAAAGATCAAGGGTAAATAAAGATAAAAAATTTTCTTTTTTTTCATGTGGTATAATGGGACACTGGTACAAAAATTTCTCCTAGAAAAATAAGAGGGGAAGGCTTCAAGTGTGTTTTTATGGAGTGTAATTTATCTTTTTTAAATGATTTAGTTATTATATACATCATGTGGTGCTCATATATATATATATTTAAATAGAGGAACAAAGTTGATTATGAAAGATTCCCTGGGATGAAGTAGACCTATTATCATCCAATGATGCTCGAATTTCTATCATAGGTATTTGGAATTTTCACCTCACATTGCTAATAAGAATGATCATGATTTTAAAATATTGTTATTATATGTGTTATGTCACCAAGAACATTTTATCTAGATCTAGACATAATACAAATAGTTTTTTTTTAAATTTGGGAATACATGTTTCTTCTTTTATAAATAAAGTTAATGTCATGGTTAGTAGTATTTAAATTATGGTCTTTACATGTTGTATTACAAGAACATGTAATGAAAATCGATAAAAAATCTAGTTTACATATCTCATACCACACCCAACTATGGAATCACTAACTAGGTCATGTAAATTAATTTGTTTTGACAAAATTAAATCAAGATGCATATTTATATTCATGTGAACTAAAAAAACATGTTATATGTCACATATATTTACAAGGAAAAATGTCTAGAGCCCCATTTATTGTAAAATTTAAAAGGGATAATGATAATATTTAATTGGTTAATACATATGTGTGTAGAATATTTCCCATTGAATCAAGGGGTCATTACCTTATAGTTCATACCATTTACTTATGAACTTAGTAGATATTTATATTTCAAATTAATAAGGTTTAAGATACATTATTTTTAGTGATTTATGGAATTTAATAATGAAGTTGAGAAACATATTGGTAAAAAGATTAAGAAACTCCATTCAAAAAATGGTAGAGAATATCTTAATGAAGAAATCATTGATTAATTTTTGGAGTTTTGGAATCTATCCCAACTCACTCCCCCTTATACATCATAATGAAATAGTGTACCTGAAAGTAGGAACCACACCCTTTTAGACATGGTGAGATCAAAGATAAGTCATGCTTGTCTTACATTATCCTTTTGGGGTTACACATTATAGACAATAGTATACACAAAAAACCAAGAGATAACTAATGTGGAAGATGGTATTCCTTACCAATTGTGAATTGGAAGGAATCCTATTTTGTCATTCTTATACATGTGGGGGTGTGAAGCATTGGTTAAGGCCTCTTTAGGAAAATAATTTTCTCCCCGAGGCACAAAATGTACCTTTATAGGATACCACAAGGAAAGTAGGGGATTTAAATAATACACCCCTTGGATAAAAAGTTAATTTTAGAAATACATTTCATATTACTTAAGAAGAATAAAATCTCTAAATGAGATAATAGGAGTGAGATATACTTTGTTGAAGTCTAGGATCACGATACACAAGAGTTAGAACATAAATATATTTCATAAATACCCATGGTAATAGAAGTTTTAGAGACACTATTAATATGTAGGAGAACAAGAGATGTTATAGATCCTGAATGATATAGTTTTCTAGTCACTGAGGATGAGTATTCATTTTTATCTGATAATAATGATCCTATAACCTAAAATAATCAGTAAGTGACATATATGTTTCCAAGTATCCATGTATCAAATCCAAGTATAGGTTTTGGTAGACCAAAAATTGGATGTAAATCATGTTCGTTAAAAAAGAGTATTCAAGAAGAAACTTAATATGGTTCGATGAGTCTATACATATAAGTCATGAACAGTTGAAAAAGGGTTCAAACAAATCTTCATAATTAATTTTTCAAAAAAATTCACCAGTTTTATTGATTAAATATATCATAATTATACTTTCCATAGAATATTTTCAAGATTATGAGATGTGGTAAATGGATGTTAAACCATACTTCCTTAATAGGAACCCTCATGAATATGTCTATATGAAAAAACCCAATGAATTTTTGACTCTAAAGGATTCCAAAAAAGTACAAAAATTGAAATGATATATTTATGTATTAATGTAAGAATCCAGGATATGGTAAAATTAGTTTGACGAAACCATAATAAAATTTTGTTTCATAAATAATTAATTTTAAACTTATGTATATAAATTTTATAGTGGGAGTGTGGTCATTTTGATAATAGTTTATGTCGATGACATATTACTTATTCGAAATGAAATAACTGTCTTATAGTATGTTATAGATTTGTTAAATACGTTATTCTACATGAAGTAATTCAGTGAAGAAACATATATTATTGGTATTGAGATCCATTGTTATAGTTCTAAGAGACTACTTGGTCTATATTAATATATATATTGATAATATAATAAATATATTTAGTAAGGAAGAATACAAGAGGGGATTATTTCTAGTTTCATACGACTTTCATATTTCTAGGAAAATGTGTCCTCAGACACATGAGGAAATACATAGGATATAAAAATTTTTATAGGAATCGATGATTGTGTCAGTCATGTATGTAATACTATATACTATGATGAATACTTATTTTACCTTAAGTGTGGTAAAAAGATATAACAATGGCCAAGGTGACCACCATTGGATGGTAGTTAAGACTATCCTTATATATTTGATATGAACTATGGATAAGTTATTGGTCTATAGAGAAGATGATGAACTTGTCATTAGAGGATACGAATATTATAGTTTCTGAACAAATATAGATGATTTGAAATTGTATATGATATATCTTCACCATCAACCGAGGTTTTATGTGCTGGAAGAGCTCAATAAAATCTATGGTCACTCGTTCTATATAATAGTCTAAGTATATTGTGATTTTTGAGATAGTGAAATATTTTTTTCATATGAAAATTTATCTAAGAGATTTACATGGTAAATATCACTAAAGATAATATCATACAACAATGTGACAATACTACTGTGGTGACTCTTTCAAAGGAGCCAGTGTCACATTAGTAGATGAAGCACATATTTCAGAAGTATCATCTATTGAGTTATTTTTCATAGAGAGGCAAATTTTTAGTAATAATCGGACCCACAATATAAAATTTGTAGGACCCCTTAAATAAATACTTAACTCAGTAGAAACATGATCTTAATGTGAGTTCTAATGTACTGACTATTTTTGGTAGTTTTCTCTATTCTAAGTGGGAGTCTATTTGAGTTGATATTCTAAAACCAAATTCTTGTACCTAAGATTAAATTTATATTAAAAAGTGAATACTAATTAAAAATAATATTATGTATTGTTAATTTTTATACATAAATTTAATTTATTAATTTTTTTGACTATCCATCACATTTATAAGGGAATAAAAGTTCCCCACTATGATGAGAAACTTGAAATTCCATAATAATATTCTTGAACCCAATTAAAAAATCAATGAAAATTTTGTGATGGGGAATATAGTATGATAATTTCCTAGTGTGAGTACTCTTAAGTGAATGAGACATTATCTCATTATGTTCTCACTTGGTAATCTCCAAGATTGGAGATTATAAGAACATAACTAGAGATAAGTATTCAACATGTTTATGTTTTATAGTATATTTCTATCTTTGATTGTGTGTAATGGTCCTTAGACTCTAATATTATTATTAATGCATTTAATTAATCAAAAAATTATATTTACTAACGAAAACCATGATTGCATATGTTTTTAGGTAGTACGGTATGTTGGGAATGTCACAAATGACATGTTACTATTGAATATATTGAGTAAGGATTTATCCCTTTCATATTTATGGATGTTGATATCACAAAACATTGATTGAAATAGAACTATAGCATTAAATTATATGGACATGGTTTAATGTTGAGTTTATTGAAGATAGTGAAGGAAATATGCATAAAGAATATAGATTGTTGACACATGTGTGAAACCTTCTTTATGAGATATTTTGAAAAAGTTATTATATTACACAATAATAGCTCACATGTTTTTGTTGATGATGTGACATTAAATTCTTTGTCTTGGGTGCCTTGAACCATTAAATGAATGTAATCTTATACTTTAAGTAAGATCACCTAATGGAAATGATTAAGAATCATAGATGATAACACACGATGTGTTCCCATTGATATTAATTAAATTCTAAATGAATATAATTATTGGAAAAAATATTATTAACAGGGTCGAGGAATAATTTAATTTAGGATTAATGGATGAATAAAATGAATAAATATTAATTCTTATTGTAATTGTTAAATAAAACTGATATATAATATTTATTTATTTATTGAATATTTAATAAATATTTATTCAAGAAACTATTTATAAAATATCTATTTTATGAATGAAATTTCAATTTAATATTTATTTATGTATTTAATAAATTCAGAGGATGAGTGGGTCATGATTATTTCTGATGATAAATATTAATTTTCAGGCTAGTAAGATAATATTTATTATTGTGTTAGTTAACAAACTCCAAGAAAAATAAATTAAGAAATATTATTATTTTAATACATGGAATGGGTTCAGACATGGGTTTATCATTATATTAAGGGTACTTGTGAAATAAATTAAAATTAAAACCCTAATCCTAGTTCTATATATAAAAATATTATACATTATAAGAGAGGTTATTTGAGAGTCATTGTAAAAAACATATTGCTCTCTATAATCCTCTTCTTCTTCCTCACATCCTCTTAAGAATGAGAATATTAATAGAATTTATTCAAAACTGAGAAAACATGATGAAATTAAGATGAATAACACATGATGACTAATCTACCAAGCTAGAAACCAATGGTTCATCAATGTTGTTTGGGGATTATAGGAGTACATGTGGATAATACCTAGAGGTATTATACACTTGGATCCTATAGGCATAATGAAAGATTAATGAGAATGGTTTCTAATGATCAACATCTCCAATAATTAAATACTTAAAAAACAAGGTGATATTTCTTATGATTTAATTAAATTAATTAAAAATTATATGTGAAAAGATATCCTCTTAGTACCGATCCTCGTATTTTCAATTTTAAATTGGAAATATTTCATTGGTCATTATGTTCACATGTTGTTTTATTTGTGAATAATACATAAAATCTGAAACTATTTTGAGTTCGGATTTTCCTCGATAATCAATTCAGCTGTTCCTAGAACCATAACCATATTCTACAAAATAAATAAAATGAAAATCCTTAAGAACTGTATACAAAAATTTTATTAGAAAACAAATTTATAGAACTAAATCCGAAAGGGAAAAAATCATACACAAGAACTCTATATAACTCCATACGTTCTATGTAACTTGAGGTTTTCCATGAATGTGATTGGGATTGTCACATTTCCACAATTCCTATTGAGTTTTGAAAATACTTCCATGATTATATAAATAATACCCCGACATAAGAGGTTGACACACAAACAAGATTAAATTATCTAATGATAACATATCTATAAAACAAATTTAGAATAGACCAACCAGAGTCCACCCATAATGTTATTTCAATTGGCACTCCATAATTCTTGAAGTGAATTCCTGATCACTAAATGTTGGTGACAAGAACCATGGTATAATACAAAGAAACATTGGAATGATTTAACCCTCCAATAGATAAATG